>DWJQ01000127.1:0-18108 GCA_018248915.1 Hesperia meskei straton | reverse complement strand
GACTCTTTACTATCATCCGTGACTGCGACCTTCTCCAAGTATGACGACCTTGCGGTGTTACCTTGTCAGTTCATAGGCAGAGTGCTCCACGAGCGAGGAAATTTGCCTTGGACTCGAACTGGCTCGATATTACCTACGTTAAATTACATTTTTCCGTTAAGCCCAAACCCCACAAAGAGCTTCACAGCACATAAACAATCGTATTACCTACTTGGCCTGGCAAAATTTCCTAACCTAAAATGTGTTTATTGGTGATCGGAAACTAATAATGAGGAATCCATTACCCAGGGCGACTGGGCGTACCCGCACCGGCCGGGGGACTACGCCACGCTGACGAGGAAGTACCTGGGCTCGCTGTACTGGTCCACGCTCACGCTCACCACCATCGGGGACCTGCCCACGCCCGAAACCAACTCTGAGTAAGTTCTATGTTAACCTTGATTTAGTTATTTTGAAAATACGTTCCTTTTAATGGTTCCAAGTAGATGAAGTAGATCTGACGACGACTGATTCACACTACGCCAATCGAAAACGATTGTGTTGATTAAACGGACGCTGATCGAGAGCGACCATGAAGGCACCGCTAATTGACAAAAAGGGTGCGACTGTATTGAGTTACGATCTGATTTCCACAATGCAAAAAGATTTAACATTCCAGTAATTGTCGCAGCTGAGCTGGAACTTAATAACGCTCGAATTACATCGACGAGAGTTAGACGTTATAGAAATACGATTTCAATGACTCGCAGGTCTTTCAGTATTGCAGACGTTTTATTTCATCGCTTTAGTCCACCGTAAAGAATAAGTTAGGTAGCCCTGAGATTTGCATTTTATAAGCTGTCGCTGTTATTATGAAATGTATTTCATAATTTGCAAATCAAATAGCAACCGCCGAGCCGGTAACATCGCGAAACGTGCCAATTTGGACGGCGGCTGTTTTTCATTAGGGACTTGTTGGTTGTTTGCATTACATGATAAAGTGATATTCCATAAGTACCTACTCTTAACGTTTAGAATAATGTGTAACCTTTAAGTGTAATTATTTTGGAAGCACAGGACAGTAATTAAATCTATGTCTAAGACAAAAGTAATGCGGGCCAAGCGGATTAATCTGCACGCCCGCTTGGCTCGTTCAGTACACTAAAATGTTGCGTTCTTCGAGTGCATGCTTCAAATAACTCCAACTCTACTTTCGCTTTACTGACTCTGTGAAAGAAGGCATTCGCCGCAGCGGTGAAGCTCCAACACTAACAGTGCGGTTGTTGTGTGCTAGCGTACACGGAGGCCCCAAATTTCTGCCGCGGCGCGGGCTCAAGTCTCGCCTGCTGCAGTTCAGGTCGAACAAAGGGTACGTCCACGGCCACGACTGGTTGGTCAGATTTGCGATTACCACGGCTTACAATCACATGGCTCTCGCTGTTGTTACGATGTCTACCTGTGACCTGTCCCGCATAACATGACCGAATGGTTATCATTTCTTGACAGTCAAAATCGAAATCATTTTATTCGTGTAGTTATTTTTTAACAAACACGTCAAAAGCACGTCAAAAACTAAACCAATCACTTTTGTAAATAATTTTATTAGAAAATGTATACCTAACTGCGCCGACGACGCGTCGCCAATAGGTACTATCTAATGTAGTCAGACGTTGCAGTTGCAGCTTGCATTTCAGCCTTTAAACAAATACATATATTAAATATTTTGAATATTTAAATAAAAACCCAGAGTTTGATAACATAAATGGATAGGTACTACATTAACAACCTTCGACAGTCACTCCTCTCTTCACCGAACCGTCATAATAATAGTCAATACAATAGAGACATGGTTTCAGCGCTCGTCCTGAATTCTGCCTTCTCTCGAACCCTCGAGGGCAATAAAAGAAAACTGTCGTAGAGGGCATTCGCGTGTAAATCTACCTAGAGCGTTATTATGGTGGCAGCGGACGGCTTCGGGCCGTCTTCGAGCAATAAATAACATGAGAGGGCTGGCGCGAATTGTCCAGTGTCATGTCTGTGAGTTACGGCCCAGCTAAAGCCACCATACTCGTAAAACACGACTACGAGCGTCTCTCTACGCAAGTTGGATGAAACGACCACCGTTAAAACTCCATTTTTTATTACTTCAATATGAACTTAAAAAAGCAATCGCCCATTTCAAATTGCGTATAATAATCGTAATATTTTGAATCTTTTTACGACAAGAGCAAGCAAGTTTCGTTTAAAAATATTATGTTACCTGACATTATTAACATGGGAACTCTTATTCGCTATCATAATATCACAGAGATAGTCATCAAAAAATATTTGGAAACAAATCTTCGTATTGAGAAAAATTTATTCGTTATTGAGGGCCACTTATGTAGAAAATATTACTGGTCGGTAACAAGAAAAATGGAAAGGATTGATAGATTTATGACGAAAGTAACAGATAGACATGTGAAGGCCTCGAAGTAAGGCACACATTGGAGTACACGAATATCAAATTCAAACTGATTTATTCATACAGGTACCTATCACTGATACACTTACCTATGCATGTCATTCTTTGATCTCTCTGCAAAACTCAATACAATATAAGGAATATCGGGACAGTGACGTAGAGAAGGCTCATCCCGGTCACCTGTGGAAGCGATACCTTTGTGGCAGACAAACGGTAGTAATTTACAAACAAACGCAGGGGTCCCTTGCCAACCGACTCCACATAATGATACAATAAGAGGCTGAGATAGAAGATGTGGCGAGGGCACGCAGCCGCCGGCCGTGAACGTTTTATTAAATCCTTAGTGTCTTTACGGATTGGAGTGCCGCCATATTGTACGTGGATCGCCGCCACGCACGACTGATTCTCACGTTTCCAACTCCTCGCGACACTCAAAACTAATGATTACATTATTGTGACACAGTGATGACATTATTTAATTAATGTATGATATTATATTATCTAAATTTAAAATTCAGTTTCCAAACCCGAGGGCATAATGACGTTTACAATACCAGATCTAAAGCAGTGTCTAAGTCGCGTGTCTGCAAAATAATATTGTTTCCATCACCTTTTATACTTTTCAGCTTTTCCATATAAACTTTAACTACGCTAATTCTCACACTCCTCCGTGCTTGCATTATTCTTAAGGATTGTGAATTGCGGAGTAGCATGATATCAGACTTAAAGAATACGTTTATGCGTACACTCCGGATAGTATTTGTCTAGAAAAGCTCTTCGCTTCGAAGGAAAGTTGGATAATTTGAATTCCTATCATTCGCAGTGGCGTTAACAATAGATAATTACTAGAATTGAATTGTCATCAAAACATTTAGGTAATTTTTTATTTATTTATTAGGACATTACCAATCGGCTATAACATCCTTACTATATGTATATATATATATATCTGTATTACGTTTCTCATTACGTGACATAAATAACGTAAATACTGTACGTGACAATAACAGCCGAAAGAGACACGCCAGTATCGGAATTTCATTGCTGTAATAATATATTTCTAATCGAAAGAAGTATGGCCTCGAAGAATATTATTCGGTATTTGTACCTAATACGTGAACGCGTTAGTATGGCAGACTGTATTTAATGAGTCTTTCTATGTTATTCGCACCCCATATTATATTGTTGGAACTCAGGTAGAATTGCCCGTAGCGGAGAGTGCGGATAAAGGCCTCCTCAAGGTACTGTCCCCTGCCATAAGACTAGTATCGGAGACCACCTACAGCCTTCTCAGTCCTCCTCACTCACACAAAAATGATGAGTGTAGTTTTAACTACTCCACTAGAACATTTTAATAAAGAATTACATCGTGCATTAAAATTGTTGTTGTCATAAATTCGTTAAGCAACAAATTTCTGTAGAAAGAAAATAAGAGGTAAATTGATGTGGGTACCTATTTCGGAGTATTAAAGACAAGCCAGTTTACCGAAAATTGTGCGACTTTAGCCATTTGCCTTAGGAGATGGTGAACTGCTTATCTTAAAGTACATTAAAGGATCAAAGTAAATATTTTATTACATAAATTATTTGATATTCAAGCAATACTTGAACATTATGTAAATTTAGCCAGTTCAGAATTCGTTAGCTGGATTAGAGACATGAGGTCTCGGAATAGAGACAAATGAGTTGCGTCAGACCTAGCGTTAAGTTCTATGACCTGTGAATATTACACGCACAATATTATGCAATAGAAAAACAAAATCCAAAAACCAAAATCCTTTTACGTAAAATTCATACCTGTACCTGATTGTAACAGATATAAAATTCATTTAAAAATGTCAAGGTAATTAAATACCGTTCATTATGATAATCGGAAAATCTGACCAGCCGAGCCGTTCAATTCCATAACAATCGTTTGAAGCTATTTCTGTTTCTAAACTAATTACGTGACACAATGGTTGCTTGCCCCGCGCTAATAACCTCCTCCAACACATTCAACAACACAATGTTGAAATCGAAGTTGCAAATAATGAAGCTATCGGAACGTTTGTCTACGGTAGTTTACCATTAATTTATACGAAACCAATATCATTATTTCAGACCGTTCAGCCATTTCCAATTCAACCAACTAAATCCCACCTAATGAAATTTCCGAGAGCGTTTCGTTTGTTATAGATACTCATTTAAATAACAATTTCGGGAGTACATTTGGTTTGCTGATAAAGCCAAAGTATGAAGTGCATAATTAAAGAAATGAAGTATGCTGTGGAACGTTCTGGAGGGAAACAGCCATTGTGAAACGATTGCGTCAGCAGTCGCCACTTTGCAACTCGTTACATCAGTACCGACTTACAGTCCCATTGTCGAAGTTCTTACATTTTCTCCAGACATTGATACTCTCAATAGGTTTTAACAATGCATTGTTGTCACACTACTAAATCTAAATGCGGCTTAATTATCGTCCATACCGATGTAAGGTAGTTACCTGGTGACGCTAACGACGCTAAAATGGCGGCGGCAGAAATTTGGAGGCTGTTCGCTTCGCGGCGATATCTTCGGGTAACTAGAGTTGATGTTACTAAAATACTTCTTGTCATACGAGTGTGTTTTATTTGTTTATTTTCTTTATTGTTCATCGATTTCGGTAGTCCTCGGAAATTTTGAAAGTTTTCGAACAGCCTTCATTGATTGAAACCGCCATTTTGTAAGCCCGTCGTTTCTTGCCTCTTTATTACTTTTGGGGAGATTTGTATTATTGCAACTGTTCGAAAACTTTGCACAGTTCTTTTCTGTACTTTTATTTCATCTATTATTATTGTTGCTTTCTCATAGATTGACTTCATTTGCAATTACTATTTGTTTAAATTTTTAAACCATTAGTTTGAAGATTAGAGCTTCCTTGTAGGAAACTTAGAACGAAATGGCTTGCAAATTGAATATTACGTTACTATTTCGCCAGGTATGTGTTCACGATAGTGAGCTACCTGATCGGCGTGTTCATTTTCGCGACGATCGTGGGCCAGGTGGGCAACGTGATCACCAACCGGAACGCCAACCGGCTCGAGTTTGAGAGGCTGCTAGACGGCGCCAAGACCTACATGAGACATCATAAGGTAAGTCTTAATGGGAAATACAACCTCATTTGGGTAAAGTGCTCCAATACAAAAATTTAATCCTTTAGGCTTTTTGCCAACACTGTTCGACCTATCTTCCTCATCACTGACACATTTTTGCACATCGTTTGTTTCTTTTAACTCTTAACATAAAATATCCCTTAGGCCGTCCATACACTACGCCAATTATTTGCTACGCGACTCCGATGCAATCCATAATTTGCCGAAGCTGACACTGGGCACTGACAGTACACGAGTCGTAGACGCGTCGGCTGCATAATTGGACAAGATCCTAGGCGCTTGTAAATAGCGTTGCGTGGGAACTAAATCACTGAATCCCGGACAGGTGCCGGGCGGCATGAAGCGGCGCGTGCTGCGCTGGTACGACTACTCGTGGTCGCGCGGGCGCATCCAGGGCGGCGGCGACATCAACACGGCGCTGGGCCTGCTGCCCGACAAGCTCAAGACCGAGCTCGCGCTGCACGTCAACCTCAGCGTGCTCAAGAAGGTAGGCCTTCTTTACTGCGAATGCTCGTGCAACGTTATGTTTATTGTCATCCATATTTTCTGCGTTTATTGCTTCGATCAAATAACAGTTTTAAAGTTTCTGAACTCCGTTTCGGTTAGACTTTTTATTGCTTAATAAGTGTCCCATAAATATTATGTTGGTGTACTTTTGGATTTATCGCTTGAATAACGACATCTGTTCTAACTTTTCGGTGGTTTCAAATAATAAAAACACTTAAAGCCTGCGTATCATCAAAATGGAAATTAAAAAAATCACCGCCTTGTAAACGACCTAACGTTGTTGTTACGATTTGTTTATTACCGAATAAACAGAAACATACAAAAAAGCTTTGAACCAATGTAGGCGTGTGTGTTTGCAGGTGACGATCTTCCAGGAGTGCCAGCCCGAGTTCCTGCACGACCTGGTGCTCAAGATGAAGGCCTACATCTTCACGCCCGGGGACTCCATATGCAGGAAAGGTATTCTTTATTTATTATACTCATGAATTACTATTAGTTTGTATACCTAAAACAAAAAAAAACTTCAAAATTTTTATTTGATACAGTTTATTTAGCTTTATTTTCAGTTATAAGTAAATTCAAATCTATTGTATTTTCGGACAACATTGATCCATTACTTTGTGAGTAGGACGAGTACATATAAAATTTAGAGAACTTTGTTAGGAAAACCTACAACTACAGCCTACAGCTACAGAAATATTTTGAACATCATTCTTCTTGGAAAAAGTATTTTTAAGATACATAATTTTACCTGAAATAAGTATATATTATTATAATTTAAGTCATTTATGTATTTATATTAAAAGATTGAAACGATTGCGCAGTTTACCTTTTAAGTGTTTTAAAAACATAGATATCCATGGAATAAAATTTAAATTCATATTGTGTAAAGTTTGCGTTCCTAATGGCTCTTTTATTAGGTTGATATTCAATTACTATTTCCAAAATCTGCATCGTGACCCAATGGAATGTAGGCCCACTCCGCTTTGTTATCGATCAGGTGAAGTGGCTCGCGAGATGTTCATCATCGCGGACGGCATCCTGGAGGTGATCTCGGAGACGGGCCGCGTGCTCACCACCATGAAGGCCGGAGACTTCTTCGGGGAAATCGGAATTCTTAACCTCGATGGCCTTAACAAGTAAGTAAGCTGTCATGGATTTGATGTACTAATTGCGCTGTTTTGGAACTTTAAATTAAAACTGATTTAGTAACACCAAAATATTTTGGAGATATCACAATCTGAATATATACAACAAGCCATGTGCCCAATATACATAATTGAGTTTCGCCAAGTTCTTTTCGGATTGTTTTATGCCTAATTGGAATTAATGGGTTTAGAAGCAGCAACATCTTCCCACCTTTTAAGATCAGCTAAAAGGAGTAGCATTACACTTTCATACAAGAGTACTACCCCACTCATGATCGGAAACGGTCGCTGTCTTCATCATGGAATCGATTCAAATGCCGACTGTGACCAGGCGGACGGCGGACGTGCGCTCGGTGGGGTACTCGGAGCTGTTCTCCCTCTCGCGGGAGGACGTGCTGGCCGCCATGAAGGACTACCCCGAGGCGCAGGAGATCCTGCAGACGCTGGGCCGCAAGCGCTTGCAGGAGGCCAAGAACATGTCCAAGAAAGTCAAAGGTATCACGGGTTTGTAATAGAACTTTGTTCGGAGTTTTGGTTGTGCGCTTCCGTCCATCGGTCACTGTCAATTAGCAAATTCTGCCCAAAGAGTGCCGGTAGACAATGCGTGAACAAATTAAATCGAGTAAATAAACATACGGAGGAAAGATTACTTATGTTTCAAATTGTAATTAATACGAATTAGAATGTATACGAAATAAATTATAATTTTAATTTGAAGTTGGTATGCTGCGATGTCCATAATATTTTTCCCCTCAGAAACACCCGATCAACAAAACTACTCGGTCATTTCAAGACACCAATCATAGCATAGAACCAAACCTAATAACGTAGTTACGTAGATTTGTAGAATGAATAGTGAAATCTCGATTGGTTCCGTAAGAATTTCTATCCAGTGGACCTCGTTCTACAACACCATAAAATAAATTGAATTTGAAGATAAACCCAAGCAGTATAGGTACGACATTAATATTAAAGTAAATTTTCTTAAAAGCGTCCTGAATAACGAGGGCGCAAGGAAGCTTTAGAGATGCAAATAGCTCGCTTTAGAAATACATTTTGCAATTTATTGTGCAGGTGAGGTGAGCCCGGACAAGCCCACGGACGACAGCGCCCCTAAACGGATCGTGCACAAGTTGCGCACTGATGTGAAGGTTTGTTGACATTCTTTCATGTTTTTCTCAATAAGTTTGAGTACGACAATAATAAGTTGGTGCCAGTGGTGGGCAGGTTCCAACTACACCCGGGGGCCTGAAAGTGAACTCGTGAGCGCCGTTCAAGAAAAGGTAGTTGTTGGAATAGTTGGTGAGATTTCCGTTACTCCAGATGTGATCGTAATCCATAATCGTAATAACATTTTACTTATCACTGACTGACTAACAGCCGCTTTCAATGACCTATCTATCCCTAAATCTAACAACTCAGGCAAAAACATGTAATAACCAAATGTTGTAGTTGAGACCTCTTAACAGGTGCTAGGCGACTGATTTAGGGCGGCCATTAAACGTTCAATCTGACATCAATCAACACCTTACATGATCAATCTGAAATCAATCTAATCAAGGTTGCAGATTGAATTGATGCCAGATTGGTTGCCCAATGGCCTAAGGGTAATCTCCGCACACGTTGACCGTGGTGTGTGGCAGGGCATCCGCAACGCGATCCGCAGCCGGTCGCGCGCGGGCCGGCGCTCCGGCGAGCTGGAGCCGGGGGCGGAGCGCCCGGACGGCAAGGTGCTGCGCCGCATGCCGCGCGTGCACAGCGACGACTCGCAGCCGCACCACCATGACGTATGGCTTCTTGCTTCCTTCTTCTATTGTCGCCGTAATTGCAACTTTGCTGTTCTGACGTCCATGGGTGATTGTGACTATAACCAGTAGTAACCATAAAATAGTTGGTCAGTTTGTCATATCCAAAAAGCATGCATTTACGTTAATCAATTTTATTTTACTAACCTTGCAAAATGTTGTCGTAATAACGACAACGGAACCGTAGGGCAATGGGCAAATGGTAGAAATGGACAGTAATTTTGTTAACCACGTGTACTCTTACCCTTTAAGGATTTAGGTTTCATCTATGCACAATACTTGCAGGATAATGGTGACACATCAGGCAGCAAGGATGCTGAAAAAAGCGTGTCTCCGATAGGTGCCGGACTACCGCTACTGTCAAGACTAAAGCTACTTAAAGAAAAGCAGGTGCGAACGAAAAATCTTCCTAAATACCCTTCCTTTTTACCGACTAATCATATTTCTATGACATTGTAAACGAGTGTAAGCCACACAAATATACAATCCATAGCAGAAACATAAATCTACAAAATTGACTTTTAACTTTATCTTTATAGGATCGGGAAGAAAAATCTAAGCATAGGCTTTCGGCATCTTCGACGGCCTCTCTGACTCCTCAGCAACCAACCCCTTCTACAAGCTCGGCTCCTGACGTGGAGCCTGAAGTGATCGGTGCAGGCCTACCCCTCCTGCAACGATTATTGCTACTCAAAGCCAAAGAAGAAAGAGAGAAAAACCAACTCACCCCAACTGTTAGTAATCAGCCGTCTAGCTCTGACACTATAAGTCCCAGTTCTATTAAAAGTCCTCTCAGTCCCACAATCAAAACTCTGAGCCCCATTCGAAAAGGCTCGGAGTCGAGTTCTCCAGGAAAATTACAAAGTCCAACTGCTAAAATGTCAAGGAAAAATTCTTCAGGCTCAAGCGATGGTACGACACGTCCTAAAGTTAGTTTTAAAGACAGAATTCTGCAAGTGCATAGTGACGGCACCGCTATATGTCAACCGCTGAACAAAGATATTAGTGAGAAACCTGCAGCTGTTGTAGAACCAACACCGAAAACAGAAAGCAACCTTATTTCAATTCCACATTCAGTTGTCAGTAAAATTAAATCACCGGCTAAAGTTGTAGGTTCTACATTTCGAGAGCGGCTTAAAATATTACAAAGTAGTAGCTCAGGTAAAGATATCGATAGCAGTTTATCTGATAAAAGTAAAAAAATCCAACTAGAAAAATCTTCTGCAGAAATAAGTCCTCTGACATCGAAAGAAACTCCGGAGGAAAAACAAAACAAAAAGCCCTGGTCTAAGCTAAAGAAAGCTGCTATACTTGGAGAATCTAAGAGTCTAAGTAGAAGTAGTACAGAAGAAAAACCAGGAGTAGAATCAAAAGTACCTTCAGAAGATAACTCATCACAAAATAATGTAAATATTTGTACACCACTAGTTACTACGGCAGAGCTTGTAAAAATAGACAATAATAATGTTGGAGTTGATAGTATTAACGCTAGGTCGGATAAGCCTAGGATATCCTTAACCAGCCCTTTGGAACCCGTCCAAGATAAATCTATAGATTTATTGTCTTCTAAAGATGTTAATGTTACCAAACCGAGTGATGCTAAAAATGCATTTATAGCAGGAACCATGTTACTACCAAAGGCTAAAAATTATAGATCAATAGATGATTTGTCACCCGAATATGGGGGACTGCCGTTTGTCAAAAAATTGAAAATTTTAAATGAGAGGCAAAAACTAGCCGAACTAGAAAAAGTAGTAAAGGTGCGAAGCTCCAGCCTAGACTGCACTAGTTCCTCAGAAGACTTACTTAGTGATACTCTTACTAGAAGCCATTCCGAAGGAAGTACAATGTATAAACGAAAATTTAAAAGGAAATCAATAGATTCAATCGGTAGTCACGAATCTAACGAAACACTTGAAAGGCGAACACTGAAGTCTATACTGAAAAAACTTTCAGAAGATGTAACACCTGCACAAAGTCCAGAAAGAAGTAATGAATTAAAAAGACTAATAAGAGCTCCAACGTTAGAAGGATATGCGGCAAGACATTCAAAATTCTCAAAAAGTGTAACTTTTCATCGTCACACCCTACCATCTCCTCCGGGGAGTACGCCAGTCGATGCTTCAGATGATGTTTTCGAATTACCTGAAAGTCATAAATTTCCATTATCACAAACACCACCACCGCTACCACCTCCGTCATCAGATCCTGACATACCCGAGCCAGATTGCACCTCAGTAATGATCCCTGAAGAACAAACACTATCTGATAGAGAATTGGTAGCAGTACGAGATTATGAGCTGAATATAAAAAGTGACCGTGAATTGCAACAGAATATTGATCCAATATACGACATTAGGTCCTTAAGGCCTGAAGATATAAAAGTGCCTGCAGAAAAACCCAAACTAACTTTAATATCAGCTGTTGCAAACCAAAGAAAACTTCTAAGAGGTAAGTGTTACGGTTTATATAATAATAATAGAGTCTTGAACGGAAGAATTTTCTAATGGACGGATCCTTGTTTACCTCAAAATAATATTGTTAGTAAAATGTAAAATAATATTGATGAAATACTAATTTCAGGGTCAATAGAAGAACAAGAGTATTTTGGAGAAGTTCTTTTAGGAATTAAGCAAGTTATACAAGGACATTTGCATGATGTACAGGGAAAATTTCAGGAAAGGTATAGTAAAAAATATCTTTTAATGATCCAGTACTGTCTAGTAATGATCCAGTATTGAAAAAATATTAATTATTCCTAAACATCATATTACTTTTAGATTTAGTAGTTTAGAAAACGAAGTCAAAAAACGTGATGAAATCATTAGTCAACTACAAAAAAGGATACAAGAATTGGAAAGATTAGGATTATCAACTGCCACTGCGTCAGGAACATCCACAGACACAGAAATGAGCCATTCAACTGTAATTAATAAGTCAATATCAAAAAATGGTAGTTCAGGAAGCGAAGACGTTTCTGCAGCCGAGGAGGGATTTATGGTAAGTCATACTATGGTATGTCACAACTGTTGAATGAAACAAAATATGTTTTAATAAATTATTCAAAACTTTTTAGAGGGGCGACTCTCTAGATACGGTATTTGCTACATCTCCACCAACCGTAAGTGTTGAAGAAGATACTAAAACGAAAGATTCAGAAACGCAAGAATCATTACTTGGTAAAAAGTCAATATCTCATGATGATATAACTGAAGAATCACTAACAGAAATAACAGGAGGCATTGAATTGTCAAAGCTGTCCTACGCCGAACTACAGAGTTTGGCGGAATCACTATCAAATAAAGCTGATAAATCTTCGTCTAGCAAACAAGACTGGACAGTAACGAAGGCTAAAAGGTTAGACTTGAACTTAGATGGCAAGGCTGGGACGTATTCGAGAAAGCGAATGGCGAAGCTGAGGCAAAGGAAATCGTGGGAAGATCAGAGTGATCAGGAAACCATGGAGATGCAAGACTTAACCAGGTATGTCAGTAAAAAATATTAATAATGTGCCAATATGATCTTAGTTGGGTTGGAAAGCAAGAGCATTCATGGCTCCTTTTCGTGGTGTCCCAAGAATCCTCGTTTCGCCCTCGTTGAACCGTACAGCATTTCTAGCACCGACCAAGTAGCAGTTCTGTTGACAGGCCGATATCACCGCAAACGACGTCGGAGGACCGCTCCTTGCTGAGCCCGGAGCAGTCCAGCCTGCGCGCCAGCAGACGAGGGATGCATCCATTCCACTTCTTCGGAAGCCATCTCGACAGCACTAAGTCGAAAATCAAGAAAACTCTGTCCGTTGACACCGGAATGCACCACACCGGGAGAACTGATAAGAGTAAGTGTAACTAAAACTTTTAAACGCTAGTGTTATTTCGTTCCAGATTTCACATTTTAAAATATTATTACACCAGAGCTGTCTTAAAGGAATAGACGAGCCATCTCATTTTAAGTGGTCACCGTCGACCATGGACATCAGTTATCAAAGGTATCACCGATGCGATGCCCAAAAAGAAAGAAGGATCAACGAAAAAAGGGGAGAAAATTGGCGAATTTGACAAGTTCACGTAGCATGTAACATAGTTTTGTATATTGTAGGGCTAAGCCAAGGTACAATTTGGAGTTAAAATATTTTGTAAATGTTAGAACGCGAGCGCCAGCACCGCAAGTTCAGCCTGGGCTCGCTGTTCGGGTACGGGCGCGGCGCGGGCGGCGCGGGGGGGCGGCGCGCCACCAACACCGGCAGCGACGTCATCCTAGACATGCCCAGCGACTGCAGCTGGAGCGACGAGTGAGTGTTTACTAATATCATTTTCATTTCCTGTCTGTTAACTACTATCATGAATATTAACATCAGATTCAGATCCTATTCTGAAACCCGTTAGTAAGTGTGTGTGTTGTGGCAGCGGGTCGACGTCGAGCAGCGAGTCGGGCTCGGTGCCGCACACGCCGGTGTTCGAGGCCTTCGTGGAGAGCGCGTGCCGCGCGCGCGCCGCCTTCTCGCCCGGCGGAGGTACGCTCGCCTTACTCAGCGTCCACATGATCATAGTATTCATCATACGCAAGAGTTTGCGGAGACATCTACATTTTGAAATAGTCCAATCTGACTTCACTAATTATTACGGACATTAACCATTTATTTATGTCAATTTAAGTAAGTAAAGATACGATGATTAAATAATTAACGTTGTATAATTGACACACATATTGGAAATTAATTCAGATAACAGACAATTTAGATTCAGCATCAAAGAAAGTAAGAGCTCATGCTGGAGAACTTTAAAGTATAGTTAAAATATTGAAGACAATTGCATCGCAGGTCGTAAGGCTACTGCTATATTAAAAGAAAAACAAGTTAGTTAAAGCTGTTACACACACAACTTTCCAGGCAGCGGCGGCGATTGGGAGGTGATGATGTTGGCAGATGAGTTAGAGAAGAGAGAACGGCAGAAGGAGAGAGAGGAGGCCAGGAGACTGCACTATCCTTCGACGCTTAGAGATTTAGAAGAGGTTAGTACGTAAGACACAGTCGAATAGACAAACGTAATGCGCGGCACACCCATCGAGTAGAATCGAATAGAAAGATCATTTTATCAAACACTCAAAAAGTTACAAGACAAGTTTAGGAGAAATTTCTGGAGAAGATATTTCGAGATTTTTGATACTAAAATACTTAATTGTAATGTTATTACATTCATTTCCGGTGCAGGAGTCGGACACTCCCCTGCGGGACGACAGCCCGGACGAGTACTCGACCATGGAGGACTCGAACTCGTCGTCGACGACGCACCTGCTGTCGCGCTCCGTGAGCGAGTCGTCGCAGCGCTCGCTCGAGACGTCGTTCTCGGAGCGGCCGCGCGGCGCCCCGCGCACCCCGCGCCTGCAGCGCCTCGGCTCGCTCGGCGACCCGGTAATCTTATAACGGAACCTTGTTGTTGTAAATGTTGGGATTTCTTTATAGATGGATCCAAATTAATATCATGTGAACATCATTTGCGAAACTATTGTAGATGCAAAATATTTGTCGATTAAAAGTGTATTCGTAAATACATTCATGAATTGATTTTAGTTAGTTTGCTTATGTGAGAATAATTATGTGTAACGTCTATGGCATCGTAGCCTCCACGCTGAACATATTTTGTAAAGACATTGAAAATAAACATTTTTTTGCAGATGAAACCGCAGTCCTCTGTCCATCAGTCGAGAGGACTGATCCTGCGGGCCGCGAGCCTGGACCGGGAGCCGGCGCCGGCGCCGCTGCCCGCGCGGCGGTTCGGCTCCCTGCGGAACGCCAGCTCCGACTCGCACAAGAGACTTTGATCTCGCGGGCGCAGCGGGCCCCCCGACCGGCCGGCCGACACTCCCGATCCAGGAAAACCGACACGTGGCAGTCTCGCTGGAAATTATCAAAAATCTATTTCAGCGGACGTCGATCCGGAGGAGGAGCAAGAATGTAACCTTGCCCTAGACCAGGAAGCCACGAACTGCGGGGATCGGGAACTGAGTGTTAATGATACGGATAATAGTATAAGTCGAAACGAACGAGAGAATTCGATTGAAGTAAGTGACGACCAACTAGCTGTTGGCGGTCAATTATTGGTAGTGATTGTCTTGTTTTGTGAAGATTGCGACTATGTGTTGTTCTTAGCTTAAGATTGATTCGTAATTATATAACACTTAGAATTAACGCGATTGCCAACATCAAAGTTTTTTTAATTCGGATAAAATAAACACGTTAATATTTTAGTAAGGTGTATGTAATACATTGATAAAATATATTTCTGTGTTAACATTAAGTACATGTGTGTAATTCAAGCACGGGGTACGAGTACTCCCGAAACAAAATACATAAATGGCAAAGCACAAATATTATCTTCATAAGTACTTAACTAACATTTTAACTTTGTTTGGTGACCGTTTCGTTGTCTAAATCTAATTTTCTAGGATGCTAGCATGCACAGTCCGTTTTTCAGACTTGACATAAGTAGTAAACAAATCACTAAGTTTTCGAAACATCACTTTTCCACGCATTTAGGTACATGCGTCGAACAACATACAAACAATTAAGTACTTAAATCGGTTCACAAAATATATCGCACTTTGATTTACACCAACAACTGCTTTGAATTTAAAATTAAAATTCATATTGTAAATGTATATTTTTTTGCAACTTGCACAGATGAAATATTTCAACAAGAACTTAACATGTCTGACATTTGCAGATGACAGACAGGAAACACGAATCGATTTGTTGCATTGGTTTTACGATTTGTTAAGTGGCATTTATCGATATTTAATAAAATGGAAAACGTCGAAATATAATAATACAAGGGAATTCAAAATATAATTTAATGATCTATGACTGTTTAATGCAAAATATTCAGCGTGACATTCACATAATAAAATTCGAATAATTTAATTGTATAATCGATATTGATACGATTCGATACTACAAATTCGCGGTAATGTCAATGTCTTATTGAATAATTATAACGTTCCCACTCGGCCATTTTTGTTTTCTAATTATAGCATGTCTGAAAACTGGACTGTACACTGCCAAAAACTTATCTGATCCGGTAATAGGGGCGCCACTGTCTTTGTCTTTATCTGACAACAGTAAACATTTTCATTAGTTCCAATTTTCGCCACCGGGTTAGATAAGTTTGTGGCACTATAGCTACTGTAAACTGTAATTGGAGTCATAGGGATATAATTATGTATTTATCTAAATATCTCAAAGGTATCGTAGCTGTGGATGGTTAAAATGGACTACCACGAAGGGAACTGTTTGTAAACCAGAAAGACTAGAAGATGTGCTAACTTTAATTAGGATTAATATTACGGAGCATGTCATTGTGCGCGGCCGCTGACCTCCGGTGAGCCGGCGACACATCAGCTGATCACTGCAGCGGCGGAGATCGATGACCGGCGCGGCGGCGCACAAATACCAATATTGCAGTATTTATCATGATCGTTATTTAGTTGTAGATAGATCAGATGAAATATAATACTTTAGTTCCTACGTCTGTGGCCAGGAACGACTTGTTAAGTTTTAGTGCCAAATATTTATAACAGTTTATTATTAAATCCTAGAACTTACTATAGGGGTACGAGTAGATAACTACAAACCTTAACAAATTACGTGTATCTAACTATCAACTAGCAACTAAACATTTGTACTTATGTATTTAAGTAGGTTTAGATCTAGGTACATAGGAGTCCTGTAAGCACTAGATAGGCAAAGAATCTTTACTAGTTCAATATAGATATAAAAATACGAATGATGAAATCGTCAAATATATGAGTACTAGCGCTTTCTCCTCACACCATGTCTTAAGAATTATTCATTTTGTAAAAATTATCAACGCAAACGTCGTCTAAAACAATCGCGACTATTCCCTACAGTGGTATCATTACTTCGCCGACAGCTCTTTGTATGAAACTCAGTTATATTCCCGTGGACCACCTTTAGCCGTCCAAATCAGTATGGGCTGTCCGGTGTCCGGCGGTGGACTATACGGGCAACACCGCACTCGCCAGCGACACTGTCGTTTTCACAAATACACGCATATTTTTATTGGCTTTTCAATTCAATTCTAAGCATTCAAATGAAAATAATTGCTGTAAACTCTTATCGCTGCGTCCGATGCCGGTGTCGCTGTGGTACCTACGTGTAGACACCTTTGAAAAGTTGTTACCGTGTAACTGCAACTGTTTCAGTTAATTCATGTGCTAAATTTGTTATACGAACTGTATACTTTTACATATCCGTCAGGTCACCTCAACCTGTTAGCTTGATAAGTTGTCTGCCAGATTATATTGCCGACGATTTTGAACAATTCTTTAGGTTACACGATGTAACCATAATAACATTTTACTTACGGCCATAACAACATTTGCACTTGTAATGCCTATAAGTACATTTATTTCATTGAAAAGGAAGTTTAAGTCAATATTTTGTACCACTTTAATTAGATGTGCCCTAGTACTTCGTATAAATTCCGATCCCGCAGAGATAAAAAAATAGCCTGTATGTATGTACGGCTGGACCAGGAATCTCATCCCTCGTTCAACTAAACAAACTCTTCAGCTTTATAATATTAGTACCTACCTGTGACTGTTGGTTATCGTTCAGTGGTACAATCATTCTAATATAAATTCTAATATGCCGTTATTTATAAATAGGTACAATGGAGAGTATATTAAGTTTATTTAATTAAAACATTTTAGTTTCAAAACAATAGTCCATAAATAATTATAGTACAATATATACGTAGATACGACACTGGCAAGTAAGAGTCTGTATAATTATACAACTTGTAATTACCTACAATGTAAGTCTAGTACATAGATGAAAATAAAATGCTCTGTTTTAATTAAAACTTTTATTTGTAAAGAAAGAAGAAATAATAAATTATGTGAATGAAAGTAATTATTTTGTTTTATTGATAAATCAGTACTTACCTAACTATCACGGACATTATAAACATAATTATGTATGTATGTGCGATGTGGTGACAATAACATTCTTTGTTTGGGGAAAAAGACCAACCACATACATCAGGGTTTTG
>DWJQ01000126.1:0-18146 GCA_018248915.1 Hesperia meskei straton | reverse complement strand
GGTTCTTAAAATTATATTATTTTACTTCAAACAGACTGATAATAACTTCAGCGGTATACTTAAAACAGTATAATGTTAATTCGCATTTACTTATCTTAAAGTGCTTTTCAATTAGCTGATGTTAATCGGGATTCATGGCCTGCAATAATACACGAAATCTTCTTGAATCTTGAATTATAAATGTTAATTAACTTTTAATTATAATTTGTTTCAAACAGCTTAATTAATATAAAATTACTGATTCGAAAATACTTTTGCTTTTGTTCTATATCAAATTTATATACCTTGTTTCAAATTAATTTATAATACTTTCTTGATATTGAATAATGTGACTTCTATTAATGCCCCTAATTAACGGTCTGATAACAACAGCTTCAAACCCTACGAAACAGCAGTTCAGTACGGTAACCATTGTGCCATACCGTCATAAACTGTAATTACTCGTGTCTTAATATATATTTACTTCTTTGTCACACTAATTAAATTTAAATTATCTGTTTCAGCTACTACTAGGAGACAATCAACTGTCATACATCCCATATGAAGAGATATCTCCACTGCGACAGCTGAGAGTGTTGGATCTGTCTAACAATTTGATCAGACAGGTCCCTCCGGCCCACGATTTGAATGGCATCGTACTCTCCTTGGATACCTTGAAGTAAGTTTTACGTTTCTTTTACTTTACCTTTTCCTATTATTTTACTAAGAATAATGGATTCAAAATCTTTAAATAGTTGTATTATCACTTCAGTGTCAGTGTGTTCTTTTAAATACCATTAGTTTTAAAAATTTGGGTATTTAACGATTTCTAAGATTTTACAAAAAGTATTTTTACGATATTCAAGACGTTTAGCAGAGCGGTAACTGCATTCCAATTTTTGGGAATATTTTTATATTTTTTGTAACGACTGATTGAACAGTATTTTGATTTATGAATAAACATAGGTACCTACTCTTAAATTAAAATACTTCTTCTGTACTTTACCTACAATTTTCATTATAATATACTTCGTTTGCCTATTCTTATTGTTGTCTTCTTCTTTAAATGTAGGTCACCAATAGATATTTGTAAGTTCAACGGTTATTTTTATATTATTATTTTTTGTTTTGATCACAGAAAATTATAGGTCATCGACGTATTATTTTACTTTTTCAGACTTGACAACAACATAATCAACCTTCTGATGCCTGGGTCGTTCAAATACTTCAATGTTCTCAACTACACGTCATTAGATGGGAACCCTATTTACGCTCTGAGGGTAAGAAATAATTTATGTTAACAATTTTTTTTATTAGTTTTAATATAACTATTAAGATTAAACAAGTACTCACTCGTGTTCGTGAGGTTTGGTTTAAAATATTTTATGGGACGCGTAGTGTTAAATTGAGGCCGCACACCAGCACCACACATTACTCGCAACATATGTATATTTACGGCGTCACAATTATTGCGATATATTTAGGCGGCGAAAAATGTATTGTGTATACGCACATCGGAAGCACAGTTGTAGTGTCTAGTTGTATTGTCTTTCATTTTCGTAATGTCATTGTTGTCATTTTTGAAGCACGGCGCCACATAAAACGAATGTGTCCGGTCTTCAATTCTTTTGGTACGACAAACACTTCGCCATAAACTGCACCTACTACAAATGTGTCCTTGATGTGCAGGTTTACATACAAATATAGGGGGGCGATATATATATCGCCTTTAAAATGTGGCGCTATAATTATTGTAATCCAAATGTATCTCTGGTGTGCGGCCGCACTAAAAAATACGTGTTAATAACTACATACTTGTAATTTGGAATAATATTCTAAATTTAAAACCATTTGTAGTAATAGATCCACCACCTTTAACTTAGAAGTGAATCAAGTTAATCTAAATGTTGTTCATTCAGCTAACGTAATATTAAATCGAGTTGATTACTATTCATCTTGAGTAGATATTTCAGTACGAGCACTTTAGGAGGTACGATAGTCCTTTAGTACGAGAATAAAAATGCAGTAATATCGCATAAAAGCACCAGCCCATTTAAATAATTCTTGTCGCAGGTTTCAGGCTCCAAACGCATTTAGAGTTATGACTTAGGCACGACTGTTTATTTTCATTCCCGACCAAAATGGCATATTGGAATTTACTACCAGCCATGTTTCAAATATTTGACAGAAACTTTCTGTAAACATGAAACCAACGCGAAAATACCTCGCGAGCTTGCATGTTATGCTTTTGCCTAGTTGTTTGACAACATCGTTGGCATCGATACTATAGTACCGAAAATATTTTGCGGATTACGTATATTCACCATATTAGTCGATGTTTTCAGAGCAAAGTAGCCTTAAATGATACAACGGATAAAATTTATTGACCTGATCGACCGTATATTCGTGTCTATTCGATAAATGTTTATTGGAGTTTTTGCAATAAAACCTTCTATAGGTGCGTTATATGACGTAACTTTCTCGTAATCATAAAAAAATAGAAGTAGATTCCTAAAGATTCAAAAAGTAAGATAAAGAGAAAACATCGCGAAATTCATGTGTAACGCTTGCAAAGATGAGCATCTACACATGAACTACTACATGTATCATCTAATCCACTAATGAAAACAAAATCTGCTGTTAGTTATAAGTTACATAAATCGGCTCGCGGTGTAGCCTTTCAGCGTGTCATTAGTAAATTACTACGTGCTTTGTAATCCACGTCGACAACTGTAGGCCGTAAATAAAATTGATATAATCTAATCCAACTCCGTCGTAATTATACCTGATTGGTCGACCTTTGTATGTGTAAAATCTACCTTAATTATATTCATGACGATGTAGGTAATTCTGCATAATAGTAATGAAATTACAATTAGTGGTATTAAAGCGCTCACTTGTAATTAGGTTTTCGTAGATTTTTATACAAAAGAAAATGTTTCAGTTTAACTGAGCCTAATGAATTTAAATGTCGTCCTGTTAATAATAATCTTACATGCACACTTCACTTGACTTACTGAAGGAAAAATCTTTAAACAGTATCCCCCCGCTTGCCTCGTCGTTCATAATGGGTACCGCAAAAGATGTGAATAGGTTGTCCGAGTCATTCCCAACCGCTTTAGATGTAAGAATCTCAAAGAGTGAATAAGATTTTACGAAGTTAATGCGTTTAGCATCTTTAGACATCATCGCCACTTAGCATATTTTGTTGGGATTGTTTACAAGACTCGTTTATTCTTGATGCCAACTAATCGACTTAGTCACGCACCTATAACATTATTATACTAGATACTATATTATAGTGGTGGCGTCTTGATTGTAGATTTCCCCGCACAAAAGTCGCAAAAGTGGTTGAATACATTATCGTAGGTATTTCGCGTCCAGTGGTCATAACATCCTTGTTTACAAGTAATAACTTAGCATTGTATAAAAGAAAAAATCTTATCCATATTATTCTGCAAGGACAACGGTCTACGACACTTTTTGTCGGCTAAAATGTTATCGTATTCCTTTAATTATGTTCTAGGTTTAGCTAATGGCTAGCTAATATATTTAGGAAATTTTATGCGTTCTAACATCTGCAACACATAAACAATGCCTTTGATACTTGGTATGTTTGTCAATGGACAACAAAAAAGATTAACCTAATACCAAGTACCCCTCTACTTAGTTGTCTAATAAGTAATAGAAAACTGAATGAAATTAGTAACAATCGTAAAGAAATATTTACGACAATGATAAAGAATATGGCCTATTACGGCAATACATGTAGGTAAATATCAAGGAAAGGTCTTACAGCATTAAATGTATTTCGTTACAGGAAGATGCCTTCAGAAACGCGAAGATTAAGACTCTTTCCCTCCGTGACTGCAGCATATCGGAGCTGTCGCCAGCATCGTTCGCGGGCTTGGAGAACAGTCTACAGAGTCTGGACTTGTCTGAGAACAACCTCACTATGATATCGAAGTTCATGCTCAATAAACTCGACTCGCTGAGGTTTCTCAATTTAAGGGAGAACAAGGTAAATTACTGGTATACCGTATTATAAGAATATTTTCAGAAAAACAATGTTAATTTTCTTCTTACATTCTTCTTCATACTTACATTTAAAGGTTTATACAAATTCCCTGTCTCGATGATTAGAGGAAAGTCTAATTTCTGGTCAAAATTAATGGCAAAGAAACGTGTACAATAAATTGATTTTTATTAAAAAAAATAAACATCTTTAACTTAAAGACTATCCATGAACATTTAATTTCTTAAATGTTTGAGCCAGAAATAGACAAATCTTTATGTCACTAAACAACATTATTTATCTTTCCTTTAGGATATTTTTGTTAATTTTACAGGTAGACACAAACTTGCTGACGTCCACCATTCCGTCGGAGTATTCTACCAGTGCCTTCAATAACTTCCAGTACAAGTTGTTCTTCCTCGATATTAGCGGTTCTTCGTCGATGGAAATGAGTTTGCAGGACATTAGAAAGTAAGAAAATTTTATATTTTCCGAATGTAGAAATGCGATGTAGAAAACATATCAAATGATGTGAGTGTGTGCATGTGTTGTGTACGTCCTAGTGTTACGTCCTAAAGTTGTTACACGTTTTTAAAGTAATATCTATGAACATGATAAAAAATATATTTTCATTTTCCTTGCTTCCTAATCCTTACATCATGATAATAAGCAATGTTAACAAGCAAAAATTAATTCTAGTTATGGTTTACGATCGCAATTCATGTTTCTTGCTTAACTAATGATTACTATTCCTTTTTCAGAATGCGCTCCTTACGATATTTGGCCGTGAGCAAATTGTTAAGGAGAACTATAATTTCCGAGGACTTTCTCGAATTTGGAGTCGAATTAGAAGACCTAAAAATATACGGTAGTACCGTAACACGGATTGAAGCTAGCGCTTTCCAACACGTCAGGACAATCAAAACACTGGATCTGTCGGAGAATAATATAGAATTCATAGATCCTTTTGCTTTTGCTGAGGTAATTAGCGATTTTCTATTTAGCTATTAAATTTTTTTGTTATTAAAAAACTTTGTTGTGTTATTCTAATCATAATTAGTTTTAATAGGTTGAATTCACGGAATATCAGTAGGATTCTGGGCATCATTTTCCACGCTAGTAACATGCCGATCATCCAAATTTAATTACTTTGCAGTTTCATTAATATACTTAATAGAATTTCTTTATTGCCTTAATCAGTACATTTTTAAGAAAAACTGTGTAGGACAGTAGAAAATTCTAGAAGGATTTTTCTAACTCATTACAAAGAAATGTGCTTATATTCCTTTAAATTCCATGTGGTATTAAATATGTTGTCGCTGTAAGTCACAACACTAATTAAATTTCAGCTACACAGTCTGACGACTCTAAGGATGGCGAATGGCTTGGCTGATGATGTAAAAGTCCTGCCGTTTGAACCACTGAAAGCGTTAATAGAACTCCAATATCTGGATCTCAGCAATAACAAACTCAGGAATGTTCCGGACACATCGTTTCACTTTCTCGATAAGCTGAAGACTTTGAATTTACAAGACAATCTAATAGAGCATTTCTCTAAGGGAACGTTACAGGTAATTAAAAAAACTTTGATTGTTCCTAATATTATTATACTGCCGATGCTTCCAGTAAATATCAATAATTCATAACTTAAAAAAATCAATAATAAATTATATAAATATTTAAAATATAATATTTAAAATGAAATATTTTGAATGTTAATTACAAGATAAATCACTTCTATATTTATAATGATATTGAATGTTATATTCATGTGTAACGTTTCTTTCAGGGTGACATCCATAGGCAGTTAGAAACTGTTACGTTATCTCTAAATAAAATGAATCAAATTGTTATGCATACTTTTGTTGATTTGAGAGAACTACAAGAGATTCTAATCGAAGACAATCTAATACAGCTCATTCAACGAAGAGCTTTTACAAGTCTTGATAATTTGAAATTCATTAAATTAAGAGGTAACAGAATCGATGAAATCAGTGAAGAAGCCTTCCAAAATTTACCAGCGCTTAAAGAGTAAGTAGTAAATCTAAATAAATTAACTTCAGTAAATTTTTCTTAGCATCAGCGAAAATATTTGAAATATTTTTACAAGATCTTACTCCAGAAATTTCATACAATCTGAAAGTAATTGATAGACTTTACCTATCTATGTTTAATTATGTTACGAAATTATTTTTTGTTTTAGATTGGATATATCCTTCAATCGACTTGGAACATTCAGGTTTTCAATATTTGATCAAGTAGGATCAGCGACTGCACTCAAAGTTAATGTTTCATACAACAATATTATTGCGTTGACGGATTCTAATGCACCCAGTTTCTATACGTCAAACTTTTATCCGCCACCTAAAGCTCAAAGTAAGTTTTCATTTATTTATGTTCCAAACTTGCTTGTTATATTATTTTCATTGATTATAACTTTTACTTTGCATGTGTGTGCTATTATTACTACCAATTTTCCTTTCTTCCTTGAACTGCACTAACTCTTCTCGATTTTTTTTAACTATTCTCTTTTCTTTTTAAAGCTTCTATAATAAGTAAGTAACATTTTATACTTCTGCTTTTACTTTTTAGTTGTCGCTTAAGTAGCAAATATTTTTTGTTTCTTTATAATTTCTTTGTATCAAAAACAATCTTTGTGCTTACTTTGCGTTTTAAATTATATATTATAAATGAATTAAAAATGAGCTCTGTATGGATTTCTCTTTTAGTCCTTATACTTATTCTTGCAGGTCTTGGAACTGTTTCAGTGAACATTAGAGTTTTGGATTTCTCTCACAACAACATTACATACATCGCACCTTACTATTTCAGGTAATATTTGAAATTTATTCTATATATAATCTTATATTTAAATCCAGTTCTTTAATTTATCTTCCATTAATATTTTTATTCATTTTGTTCCAGGCATGCCGACTTAACTCTATCAGAACTACATCTTTCGCATAATTTACTTAGAAACATTACGAGGGAAGTATTCGGTTCAATGCTGATGCTACAACATCTTGATTTATCTCACAATCAAATATTCCACATGGAATATGATTGTTTTAAAAAAGTGAAAAACTTACAGGTTGGTAAGATTCCTTACATGGATTTTATTTTTTGTTTGAGTTTTTTTCGTGAGAGTTAAAACCTTGTAATTTCAGATATTAAATTTGTCTCACAACAACTTGATCGAACTGCCGGTTCAAGTTTTCCACGAAATGCAAGCTCTTACGTCTGTTGATTTATCGCATAATCGGCTTAAACACCTAGCCGAGAATCTAATTCCTTCGCCTGCTTTAGAAAGGTAATTATTAAAATAATCGACATCGTGCCGTTAATTTCGTTCTTTTGTCCCTATATAACACAGTAATTGTGCATTGATTGATGGTGCTATTATTCTTAAGGTAATGTTCAAAATGTCGCATTGCAGGTTAGATTTATCTGAAAACGAGTTATCCAGAATTCCAACAGGGTCCTTATCTGCTGCAGCAGCTGGTAACTTAGTTGAACTGGACTTAGGTGGAAACACAATTCCTGCAATATCTATAACCGATTTTGTCCAAAGATTCAGGGTATGTTACTTTTTTATCTAATATTTTATAGTTGTATTTCCGTTGTAAATTTTGATAAAAACATAACCGAATTTGTAGTTTGAACTACTAACTGCTTGATTTGAATCAACTTTGTGGTTATTTATAACTTTTTGTATACATATTGGTCAATATCAAATTTTTTTACCTGTCTTGTATTGATGCAATCAAAGTATGTAGATCATTATAATGTTTTCTGTGTTCTATTACCAAATAAATACATCACTTATAAACTATTATCCTTTTGCATTTGCAATCAATTTGACTTTAATATCAGATTTTGCATTTTCCGAATCAGGTGCATTTTCTTTTTCATCGTTCGTCACAGAAAACGTTACTACAATGGCATTAAATTTACGATTGTACTAACCATGAACGTAGTGCTAGTGTGGTAGTTAAGCTAACTATTCCTGTCCCTGCATGTGTTGCCAGAACCCCGAATTGGGAGAGTACTGGCCAGAGGAGCCCGACTACAGCGATGAGTACATGTACCACACAGCTAGACGAGATCACACCAGAGTGTTTCACCAAAAAAAACAATACCCGCAGAATATACTGTACAAGGTAGATCTCCTTCAAATCTTAGAAGTCGTAGATGATGCAAGCGATAATATTTGTCGGAAATTATTAAACAAATGTACACCGTGGAAACTGAAATGAGTTCTGTTGTGCACAAGATTAAATTTCTAACTTTCTTTTCGCTTCTTTGGACTGCATGCATCATATACATTCTGCTAAGAAGCACGACTTTTGTTTGTCTTTTGTAATATATTAAATTTAAGCTTTGTAGATATTGCATTCATCATCAGGTATGGTGTTCTTTATTCTTATTGTATATCTTTTTTATCTTTTACGGCTGCTTATAAGTTAACTTCATTTATTAATTTTATATTTTTTCTTTATTTACAAAATACTTTGCTACTTTTTTATATTCCCATTGCTTGTGTGTGCATAAAAAAGTCGTTTAATATTGGTTTTTTACTTCTTCCAGTCGCTAGCCTACTTGGATTTATCGAATAATCATCTGGTGCGGATCGAAGGTGGATCATTTTCAGCATTACCGAGACTTCGATGGCTTGATCTAAGCAATAACTCTCCGTTCAATAACGGTGAACGAGGCAGTAGTGTGTTCAAAGGCTTAGAGAGGAGATTATCTCATTTAGGATTAAAAAATGCCAGCTTAATGGCCGTAAGTATCAAATTGTTTTAAAAGTCTTTCTTCAAACAACAGTTGTTTTATAAATTTTTTGCAATATTTCATGACTGTTTATTTTTAGCTACCATCTATGCCTTTGCCGAAACTGAAAAGTTTGGATGTCTCCTACAATAGCCTACCATCGATTCTACCGGATATAACAAATAATTTAACACGTTTAAGATTTTTGGACCTATCATACAACGATTTCACCAAAGTACCAGTGGTAAGAATTTTATCATGGTATTATTCTTTTGGAAATATTGCTACAATCAAGTAGTGATAATTCATATGTTATGCAACTAATCAGTTAAAAATTTATTCGTTTCATCGATTTCGAAAATTACATCGTGAAATTATTTTTCAGGCAACACATTCTCTGAACGATCTTCGATGGCTTTCATTATCCGGAAATCCGATTTCGGCCCTTATGAATACCAGTTTGTATGGAGTTTCCCCACGTTTAGAGTACCTGGATGTCACACGTCTTCGGCTAAGTATTCTCGAGGTAAAATTAAAATTGAAGAACTTTTTTGATATCTATGTAATTTATTAATTGTATTCATTCATATCATCTTCTTGCCCAGTACGCAATTTTATTTAGAGTCCTTGTTATTATGTCCTTATCTTCCATTTTTTCCTTTTATTTGGTGCCTCTATATTTCTACACGAACTCTCTTATTTTCCGTAGGTATTGTTTCTTACACAATCCCTTCTTTGCCCGTCCGAGTATCTTTCATCCACCTATCATCGTATCTATCACTGTTCTCGTTACATATGTTCCTTTTCCCTTTATCACTTGCCATTTACATTCGATTTTCTTTCAGTTTTAATGATAACCTAAGTCCTAACTGAGCTTTAGAAATATTTTAATTTGATATGATTATTTTACAGCATGGCGTCTTCAGTAAAATGTATGGACTAAGGACATTAAAAATTACAGCTTACAGTAATGTAAGAGATTTTAGCATTCCTAGAATGCTGGCAAATAATGCGGCACTGGAGAATCTATTTTTAGAAGTGGAAAATCCTCAATCTGATCTGGGCAGAGAAATGGCTGGTCCGCTACCGTGTAAACTAAGTAATATTACATTTACGGGGAGACCGTTACATCAACTATCCCAATATGTATTAAGTGTAAGTTTTTACGTATACTACTGTCACTTAATTTTAAATACAAAATAATTTAGCATATGACACATATTTTATTAATTTTTATATAAAATTTGGAAATTTCGATGTCAGTTCATCTACTTAAGTACTACTAACTCGGATCTTTTTCTCTGATTGTCATAAAAAAATAATAAGTAGAATTTTAATAACCTGTATCAATATTTTTTACCATCAAAGTCTTTTTAACCCTTATACCATTCAAAGACACAAAGGTTGCAAGAATAACCCGATCCTTCTCCTTCCAGGGAGTTCAGTCCAAAGTTTTAAAGCTGACAATTTTCAATACGAGTCTCGAGGAAATTCCGGGTGAAGTATTCTGGAGATCAGGGCGTATAAAGAATCTGACTCTGGATCTAAGGAACAATTACATATACAAGGTACCAAATCCAGCTCAGAGAGAATGGCCAGGAGTACCGAATACATTATTTCTTCACGATATCCTAGTTGCTGGAAATCCCTTAGTTTGTGATTGTGGAATTGGGTAAGAAAAAAAATATTTTACAAATGAATGCCAGATGCCAGATATAAATAAAGATGAATTTTAACATTGATTTGTTTATTTTGATTAGGTGGATACAAGTATGGGACCGCAAAAGAAGACAGTATCTCTGTGATAGTCCATCAAATTGTGTAGCAACACGAGATGACGTCAGACAAGCCACCTGTCCTTCATACGACAACAGAACCTTAAACGACGTAAGCGTTTTTTTACCTACGATATTTACAAATTTTTTTCTGCATAATTTGTCTCCACTTCTCTGTTCTGTTGAGGAAGAGTTTGGATTTAAATGTCAATGGTCAATGAATTTTTACATTTTTTCCAAGTTTTAGCTATTGCTTTAAATTCAGTATAGATCTAAGGAACGTGGCTCATTCGTGTTACATTTGTATTGATAAAATGATGATTACTATGGTCCTCGAAGTCATGGTATAAATTATTGCATTTCATCAGAAACAATATTTTACAGGTAATAGCAAGAGATTTACAGTGCAGTTGGAGCCGAGGATTCTGGAAATCACCAAACCTGTATTTGACTATAACAATGACGGTTTTGACCTTTATTTATATATGAGGTCTGTTCTGGCTTCTAGGGATCTACGAGGAATTTAACCTGTTGCTAGCAAAATACCAATTATAAATTAATTTCAAAAAGATAGCAAAGAAGTTTTCCAAAATGCAATCGATAAATATTTGCAAAATATAAAATTCCGATTAAGACTTTCTTGATAAAAAGTAACCTAGAAAAATGTAAAAAAATATTGAGAAATCTTATTCCAAATAGAATCCAAAAAAGTTTAGTGGTATCTATAAACTTCAAGTAATTGTACCTGTTTCAGCGGCCTACTTATAGAATTCTGATTATGATCCCGGATAGCCAAATCCTATCTAGTGTAGTTTTGTCTATCGAACAAGTTTAAGAAGTGTTAAAGAGAAAGGACTTGTGAAATTTGATAACGGTGCGATGTTATGAGAGTTAGTAAGTGATCGCTAGGTGACTAGTGAAGCCTACCAAATTGTGATTTATCGTTTAATTAAAGCCGAAGTGTGATCTCGAGGGATTGAGTCTACTAAAGTGTTACCATTGGAATATTAATAGCAACCTAATAAAGTTCTTTAGTCTACCTTGAACCCGTATGTTTAAGTTCGAATGATAATTCAACGCATTGCGTGCACTGCCTTACAGGATGAACTTTCTGTGATTATTGTCCAGATTGTACTAGAATAGCGTTCAGCATTGATATGAGTTAGTATTGGAGGTGTTAATTTTGTAAACACTTTGTGTGGAAGTGCACTTAATGTGTAAGTAGATGTTGCATTTACGTCGAATTTAAAGCCATGTACGGATCATCCGTTATTGATGTTGACAATATGCATAATATTGTGCTATTAAAACCATCCATAGCTTTTTCTTGTCCCAATATATCTCTGAATGAATTCACTTCTTTTATTGAATCAAGTTCAAAATTTTTACATATTTTATGTTCGTTCGGTGTATTTTGAGCATTTCTATGAGATTATTCTATTTGCATTCGTCAATGAATGCGTGTCTTTTCCATGGTATTCTTTTGATGTATGTATGTAAATCTTTTAATTTAGGGTAAGATTTAGGTTCGTTACAAATTTTCAAAGTTTACCACGTCTTAAGTCAATGTTCAGAAGGATGATTTGTATGTGATGCTTAAGATAAGTACACATTGTTGTGGAATTAATGACTCGATTGCCTGTGTAGACTGCATACGCTCGAATAATGTGTTCGTCCATTGTTAAGAGGAATGATATTATTATTTTGTAGATGTATTTGTTTGTGTTTTAGATGTAGTCCTAGAATAACTAAATGGATCATTTATATCTTGTTCAACAGCCAAGATTCTTCTTTAAGTTAGTTCCATAAAATTTCCATAGATGTAGCTGTTTTAAAATGTCCTCTCATAGTTTCAATTAGATCTATCTTTATACAAAGCTTTACCTGAGAAATTTTATCTTAAAGACCTATTTATAAAGTAAATTTATCCAAAGTATCTTGCATTATATTGATTCTCTAAATTTTCAATTGTTTAGCTGTTTTCAAAGTCTATCTGGTTATCTTATTTAATAAAAATATTTTATTACATAATTCTATGTAAATGTCGGTAGCTATTATTGTAACTACGGAGCATGCTGTAAGATATTTCATTAAAATATTGTATTAATTAGAGTTTTATCGACTGAATTTAAAAATTTCAAAGCTATATTGCTGGTTATATTGTTATTATAGGGGAAAGTTGTAATGTACAGTTTTTATGATGTTAAATTCTGTGTTCGTTTTTTATTACAAGCGTATAAAACTCTTCCTTGATTTGTCTTAAATGTGTTCTATTAAGAATCACCTATTTATACATTATTTTAGAAAGCACGCTAGGTACAGTTGGGTTTAAGAAGTATTTTATGTTTTTGATAGTGATGCATGACTGTAGACCATAGCCTGATAAAATTTCTTCGTAGATGATTGGTGAACAATGGAATACCTCTTCAGTGGTCCATAAAGAATTTGTCAGGCCTACTTAAATACTTTTGTTTTCAATACCAATTTTACCCTTTCAATTATTATTTTCTGAGCTTTTTAGTTGTAAAATAGATTATCGATAAAATTGTATTCCTCAATTTAAATGCAATTTAAATTAATCTGGCATGTTAAAGTAGACCTTCCTTGCCAACTGTTTACATCACATATACCTAATAATTATCACTTTCATTGATTCTGATGCATTATCTTTAGCTCAAATAACTTTACTATTAACTGAATAGTCTTTTGTATCGATTTTTGTATCATAGCTCATGTAAATGTTTTTATCAACCGTAGCCAAAGTAACTGTTCCTTTATTGGCTTGCTTCATCGCCATTGGGGATAATGATGCGCATAAGTGCATTTTAGTATCGCATTATTTTTCATACTGCGTCCACTGTATCAGCAGCGATCGGATTGCCGACGCAAGTAACAGCAATCTCTTATCGATATATCTTATCTTAGTTATTACCTTATTACCTACCTTTATTAGTATTCGTTATAAACCTTCTCCTACCTAAGTGACACCGACAGTACATTGTAAATCGATTTCTTGAACTATGTTCCGGACATAATTGAAGTTTGTCTGCCATCTGAACTCTTTATTTTTATACTAATTCGCGAACTATTTCTCAATTGCGGTGGAGCACGTCGCAGTAATATTATTGAAGTACGTAAAATAACCATCAAATACATTCTCTGAAAACGATTTGGTATTGGAAAGAAAAGCGAAGTCGTAACAATGAATATATTTTGTGATATATATTACTCTAATCCTTCTATTTTTGATAAGCCTACAATGAATATTGCTGATCTTAACGGGAATTGTATAGCAGAATATAAAGTGTCATTAATAGCAAATACATACTACAGCTTGTATAGAATTTAAAGTCATGATTGAGAATGTCAATTTTATTAAATGTCTGGTTGTTTCGTCAGTAAATGTCTTGTATTTGTAAAGTCACAAAAGGGCTTATAAATTGGGTTCTATTAAAATTGTTTTTTAACTTAAGTTGTCTACTTCTGTACACAATACCACCTTCGGTTGGTTGAGAATATGAGCTCACCAAATTCTAATTATTTAATTTAAAGGTTAGACTTTATAACTGCTGCGATAATTGATTGTCATTTTGATAAATTGAAAGTTAATAAAATCCCACTGCATGCATATCACTTAAGTTATGCCTAGCTATGTATTGAAAGAACTCATTATTTTATAAACACTGCACAAACCAAATCAATGATACTGAATGGTTTGGTAATTAAATTAAATGTAAAAGTATTTCTCAAAGCATCCAAGCAACCAATTGAAGCGATAAAATACTTGTCTGGAAAATGGCTCAGCATCCTTTTGCTGTGTCTAGAAAATAAATTTGCGTCGTTAAGTTTGAAGCGTAAACGAGCAAGCCATTACGATTGAAGAGACTATTATGTTGGGATCGGTGACCTTTTACAATTTAAAGATGTGATAAGTTAGATTTAAATTCTGTGATATCCTCGCGTTAAGACATTTCTACACATACGATAAGTAGAAGTCTAGATTTGTATCTTTCTGTAGGTAACAAACGACTTTATGTGGCAAATTATCATAATACAGCTTTGGATCGTGAAAATATAAGCATTTTATCAAAGCCAGCCGAATCGATGGATGTAAATGATCAGGGAATAGGTATCTGTTAGGTAATAGTAGGTACTTAAACTGTGTATGACAACAATTACACTTGTTGCTAAACTTTTTGCTGAACTAAAATAAAAGCAACGTGCAACTTGATTTAAAATATATCAAAAAAACTTAACTTGAAAACATGATAAAATTGACATTCTTAGTAGTCTTGTCAACGGATTTTTTATCGGTCAAAATCGGGCTGATAAAAAATTTCATTGGATTTTTGCTACGGAGAAATACTTAATATGATTTAGAATCGTATTTACTTTCAAAATATTTGCAAATTTTTAATTCAGGAACATAAATGTCATGGTTACTTTTTATCCATGTAGACCAATATTAATTTATTGCAATCGTTAGGTATGTACACAAATTCTGTTTTAAATATTGACATTTTCACAGCAACATTTTCCAGAAAAATATTGTAGATAAAAGTCCTTATACCTATTTAATTAAAACAAATAATAAAGTGTTTTAACCAAACCATGACTCATGTTAAAAGTTTAGTGGTTTCAATTTTGATTCTCGCACAGACTTACGGACAGACTTTAATTCCCAAAAAATAAACCTACTTTGACCGGTTCAATTACCACCAGGTAAAGAGACCAGTAGTAACTAATGGTCTCTGTAGTAGTAACTGGTGTCTGTACAAATGACGAAAACTTTAAAAATTCCAAGGAAAATCCAATATACCTACGGAATATACTGGCATCGCTTTAATTTGATATACGAGTAACCTATGGTTTTGTGCTTAGTAAAATGGCAATTTTTCGGAAACGTGATTTGAATGAACTGTAGTACCTAATATAAAAAAAAAATATTTGCAATGAATGCTAAATATAAAAAATAAAACCTCCGACTATATTATGTTCAAAGACATTTATTTTATTATCTATCAATTTCTCTATTTAACTCTCCGTAGCAAAAATTCACGAGCTTAGACCACAGTAACTTTGTAGAAAATCCGCACTGTTTAAGTTATATCAGTCATTTAATCAGTTTTATTCACGGAAACTGTCTTATACAGAGTATTCCGTAGTCTCATTCTTCAAAAATGTTATATTTTAGTGCTTTACACTCAGGCTTAACTCGTAGCCTTTATTATGTTGACATCGACTCAAACTATTTGTAGTCCAACAAAATTATAAATTTTTTCGGAATTCGCGTAATTCTTCATTGCGAGATTGACCCCTTGGGCTACGAACCACGCTCCATTCGACAATATAATAACCATATGTACGTAGTGATAGAGTAATTTTTAACTCTAGAAGAGTCATGCAAAAGCTAACGTCGTTTCAGAACAAATTCAAATAACAACGTAATTTTCAACGCAATTTTGTGGCGATATAAAGTAGAGCTCATACGTTTAGGTCATAACGCACTGATTGTACCGCATAACGAAGTCGCTTTAGGCGGTGCAATTCGTGACCCTCGGGTAAAATTTACACCAACGCATCTTATGCTATTGGCCATGTATGATCATTTCAATTTGAATCCTAGAAAAAAAAAGGGTGGTAGTGTCAAAATAAAAAGTAGGAATTGTTTATTTAAATTGCAACACCAAATACCTACATCTAAATGACCTATTCATCATATTCGTTTCGTAGAAAACTTTAATAAAGCAAAACAAAAACTTATAAAATGATATAAAATTTTTATATTTCAATTAATTTAAAAAAAACTCACTTCAACGCTTATGGCAAGTAAGACACCGAATGCTGGTATCTTCCCTCGTGCTTTTAATAAATGTAGAAACCTGATTAAGAGTACGGTCGTCGCTTATTTCCTGTTTTAGTTCATTGTCATGGCCATTATACATTATTGAAATAAAATACAAATCGAAATTTTGGCACTTACACCCTTATTATGAAATGTATGAAACGTAGATCTAATTATGATCGCAAACAGGAAATCAAATGTTATTGTAAATTAATAAATAAAATCTACTGGATAATACCTATAATATGGAAACAATTTTCTTCATACATTATAACTTGTGGATGTTAACTTAAGTACTTTATTATATTTTAATTCTTTATTATGATTTATTTTTCAATGTTCGCAGTCAAGAAAAAACTCTACTTTAGTAACTGTGGTCTTACCTATTCCAACTTGAATTGTAACTAAAAGTGGTTACTGATGTGTAATTTTCTGTAAATATAAGAGTAAAAACGAATTGTTAATACTATTATTTATACTATTTTATTTATGTTCTGTTCGTTTGGAGAGGAGTAAGGCAAGAAATGTTACTGTCTTCACTACTTAAACAAATCTTTATGATAGTGTGAATTAATTAATAATCAATGAATTATTAGCGTATCAATAAATTATTGCGTAAATATTTAAGTGGTGGTTTTATTTTCTACCTGACTTTTTATTGTCACACATAAGTTTGAATGAACGCACACACAGACGCTTAGCGCTTCCGCACACACACAACACACTCATTCAAGCACTTGCTCTGCAATCATATTGTCTTTAGGAGTAAATTCATACATGTGACATTTAAATTTTTTTTTTATAGCCTGAAGGGCTGACGTAAAAGCAGACGAGCCACCTGATGGTAAGTGGTCATCGTCGCCTATAGACACGAGCAACACCAGGGGGTAAAAATACATATCAAACATTAGTAGTCCGAGGATTAATGATAAAATTCAATTTTTAAAACGTGTGAGATAAAATTATAACATAATAAAATACAAAACTGTTTTTACTTCGATGGTATTTTTTCTGTTTCCTCGACCTGTCGAATTAATCAGACTTACAGGAAATTAAATCCCCTTGAGTCAGGCCAGTCTGGTCATCCGTCACCACTGGGCAACACTGGATTTTTTCAGGGTAAGAAAATGCAAGCATATTTTATACAACTCCTTAGTAGTAGTGTTTCTGCCTGCGTAGCCGAATCGGGATTGATCCCCACGGCAGACATTTCCTTCGTCCTTTATTTCACCACTTGGAAATTTCTACTCTAAGGAGATAAACTGAAACATCTAATTTCTAATGGATTCACTTGAAACAGCACAAAACGCAGGCGAACGCGCCGGCGGAAATCAAGTTTGTAAATGAAATAAGACCAATTAACTTAAGAGCGCATAAAACAGTTATCGTTACCCGCATATCACATGTTTTAGATTAAACGCTATACGAACCTGACGACCATCCCCTATCACAAAGGTCGCCCACACCCCCGTCACGAGATTACCGTCCGGTCGCCGCCGATAATTGGATGAGACGCCTCGGGAGAGGAATTGGATAGACGATCTAATCTATGTTTACACGCTTATTGGTATACCCTCAGACCAATAAACTATAGACGGAACAAAATAGTGAAGCCAGCAAAAAGTAAGCCCAGCCTTGTATACACACGGCGGCACTCACACCAATACGACTTTTATGTTCTCAACAATAAAAAATGAATGAAGCTTTGTGTTCCAAAAAATAAAGTTTAAATTTGTTGCGTTCGGATGACAGTTCAAAC
>DWJQ01000125.1:0-18175 GCA_018248915.1 Hesperia meskei straton | reverse complement strand
CTACTCTTACGTTTATGACACTTAAGTGGGTGAAATAAAGGGGTGAAGTTTAAACGAAATTCACGCGGGCGAAGCCGTTGGCAAAAGCTAGTCGTAAATAAAATCAATATTTTTCAGAAAAAACATAACAATTTGATCATTATGACATTTCAACATTTGCAACGAAATCAGATGCTATAAAAATATTAGTTCAATTAGATTCCGTTGCAAATTTTACTTTAGTTAAACTGTCCCTATCGCATTTATTAAATTATCCCGAAACTGTGGACCTTTAGAGATTTTATGTACTCGAAGCTAACATTCCAATTTGTTGCCAAATACGATGATTTCAAATTATTTCTATGACACAGCATTATCGGAAATCTAGTCATATTTATACGGGTACAAATAGTCAGCAATCACTGTATTATCAGTTGTAATCAACAGCTCTAAAAGCGATTTCACTATGGGACGATACGGTAAGATTGTCGCACGTTACGATGTGGGTGGTAAAATGTAATAAATAGTCTTAAGATTTACTATCTTGCCGGAAGTATTCTTAATTTACTTATATAATATGTGATATTAAGCGGCCCTTTGTCTTCGAGCAAACGGTTATAACACTAAGGAGTATTCATAAATTTCATAGATTTCCCAGCTAGCGATAAACCACTCGACATACAGATTAGCCCACCAGGAGAGCAGGATGTACACAAATGATACACAGGTAATCTTCACTACGCATGTAATAAGTACACACACATTATAAAAGGTTACTTTATGTAAAGAAGATAGTAACAAGAATTTTGAATGAAGACTTTGTTCACATTTATAATCACTTCGCTCGCTTCGCTATAAAATTTGATGTGTTACTTACATAACTATAAATTATTTGAACCATGAAAGTCGGTATCGCTATTTTATTTTATTTCATATTATTTATTTTATTTAAGGATAGTTCAAATGTATTAGTAAAATTGTATAGCTACTAACTAATTCCATTACTGGCTAGGTGATCGCGAATATTAGCAGATATAGCTTCAACCTACTATTGACCGAGAGTAGAGCAGGGGCAGACATACAATATCACTTGTATCAATATTATTGTTAATACCTACTTACCTGGTGACAGCGACTTCGTCCATTAAATTCAGTCAATAAATTTTAAAAAATTGTGTAGCTCTACTAAATACTAATTTTCAGTGGTGATGACAAAATTTTAGTTTTGAAGTAAATCGGAAGAAAATATGTTAATGCTCCTATTACCTATGATATACCCTTTCTGGGTGTTTTTATACATATCCTTTGATAGTACAACTTTATGGTGAAGCTGTGTATCAAGAAGTATAGATCAAGGAAGTCTAGATCATATTGTATTAGTAGATAGTCCAATACTGTTTCCTTGGTCCGAGTCTGTAATAACTCTCGAATGTTCCGTATTCCGATATGTCTTAATGTCTACTATCGAATAACAACTATCAGGCTCAACATTTAATTTTGTCAGCTTACCATACAATCATCCAACTACCACCTACCACGCCTGAAATAGCATAACTGGATTGCTATTTACGATTTACTTAAGTCGCGCTGAGAATGCTTACATAGAATAGATACAAATACTAATTCCAATGTTTTTTTAGGGTTCCGTACCCAAAGGGTAAAACGGGACCCTATTACTGAGACTTCGCTGTCCGTCCGTCCATCGGTCCGTCCGTCCGTCTGTCAGCAGGCTGTATCACGTGAACCGTAATAGTTACACAGTTGAAATTTTCACAGAAGATGTATTTCTGTTGCCGCTACAACAACAAATACAAAAAAATAGAATAAAACAAATATTTAAGTGGTCGCCCATAAAATAGACCAGATTTTTTTTGCGTTTTTATACATAATGGTACGGAACCCTTCGTGCGCGAGTCTGACTCGCACTTGGCCGATTTTTTAATAATACAATTACTCACAATTTGTTTGAATATTCTAAATGACTTACGTTGAAATCCCCAGGCAATAGCAGTAAGTACTCACATAAAGACGCACCAATATTATTACGCAAGCAAAGGCATTTCAATTCAATCCTGCGTTCTAGACTGTACAATGTTTACATCACAGTGCGATTACTGGAATCGCATAATGCAGTCGTATGTAGTTCCAATAGACAGAACTATTTAGTACAGTAGACAATAGAGATATCCGATTCGTAACAATGCACTTGTATAGGAATTTTAATTGGAAATATGAGAGACAGTTGCAATGTTTTGTTTTGCTATCGTTACTATAATGACTTCGTTGTATTATAACCAAGACACGTCATGCTTTATGTTATGACCACTAGTTTCCATACGTAGATTTCAAATGCCAATTATCATAATCAAAGGAACTACAAAATATCTTCAACAGCAGTAGTCAGTTGTGTGTTTTTTGTTGTTAGCGGCACAAGATTATAATGTTGATCGGTTCAGTTCAGTACAGTTACATGTTTATAAGTGTTAGGGGCAAAACAACCCATACTATCTAATATTAAACATGCAAAAGAAAACACATCATATTCTTGATTGTATCATAAGTTATCATAATTCATGTTATAATAAGTATGTAATGTAACAAAAGCGTGAAAACAAATGTGAATCAAGTTTTGTACAATATTTTGTAAGTTTACTAATAAAATAAACACTCATATTGAGGTTAAGAAATTATTTTTGTAAGTTTAAAGTGATTTAAGAAATAATTTAATCAAAACAATATTAGATTGAAGTCAATTACACCCCAAAACAAAATGGACTGGAATGTCTATAAAAAAATGATAGAACCAAGGGTTGGCGAATTTCTTTCCGGCTCTGTACATTTATTTAATTAATCACATTCTTACGATTGGGGGTTCGTCCGAATGTCCGAATATTTTGAGTTCTTTTAGGGAACATTATATTGGAAAATTATAATAGCTTTTCGCTATAAATGTAGATCAATTTTAATAACGAATGTTACTATGAAGTTGTTTGTTTGCCTTACCTAGGATTAGTTACACTTATTAGTAACTTATTAATGTAAATTAAATTTTATTTTCTAATAATAATTATGTATTTTACATTTTGAACTCATTAACAATACCTATTAGATTTTTTTTATTTCACATATATTCAAAGGTAACATTAGGTAGTATAAAAGTGTATAATATTAACCTTAATTATGTTTTAAAACTTACCATATTTTGATATTGAAATGTGCAATTTTAAGAAGGGTTCGAATTACGAGTCACTTTGTAACAATCTCACTTGTAATTACGTTAGTCTCACAAAATATAGGGGTGCTGACGTGCGTACAGATCAAATAGAGTCGAACAATACAGTAAATAAATATGAATAATTTAATTCTTCGTCTTATATTTTAAAAATAATAAAAATATAAAATGGATGCATGGCCACATTTTAATTTTTTTGGTAGTGTAAATTAAAAATCGCTCTGAAATTAACTTATACAAACCAACCAATAACTCCTTAAATAATTTGTTTCAATACCGAAATTGAAAAGTTGATAACTTTCTATAGTAAAAACTTCTTGCTTACCTATTACTAGACACCACGTCACTGATGCGATTTAATGTGATACAACTAGTGGTTTTAATTCTAAGTAATCAATACATTTATAACGACCGGTAACTGGGGCATCTAATAGACTCTCAGCTCTACCATCTGCCAGAATTAAAAACACACACGAAAAAAGAAAAATAAAATAAAAAATGCCAAATCATATCGCCGCTACATCTCGAATGGTTCTTTTTTATTTCAATTTTCGAGGGTTCGCTAAACGTTAGAAGCGAACTCTATTATTCGGTGCCTGTTCCGATGTGACGTAAGCACATTCGGCACTCAACAACCGTTTGTTATTAAATGTAATAATGTATATCATAACGTATTCATATCTATGTATGATCTCAATGGATACGCCAATTCCATTATTTTGGTGCGCGATTTTATTTTCGTGTAATGCATGATGTGTGCATTTTTGATTAAGCGGCAAAAAATGTTTGGTCTTACGGAATAAATTATAGCGAATTATTATTATTGTGAATTAATGCACTGTACCTATATTGTTGTAGAAAATGATTTGCCATTTACAAAGCGATAACGTTAAATGAGAACAACATTGATCTAAGTTAAAATTACAGCTGACTGTCAGAAAAGCATTGGTTACCAATAAAGTTCGTGTCACGCACGTGCTTACAAAATACTAGTAAAGAAATAATCTAATAAGCCCACCTACAAAAACGATTCATTATTCCTTTCTCAACATCGCATTACGTCAGTTTCTATTTACCTCAAAATGTTTCATTTGCATAATGGCTTTTTTTCCTGCCATTACTATTTACGTTAATATTCTGATTTGTTTGCGCGGGGGCCGCACGCACAGAAAACATAAAGACAATCAGAGTATGGTGGCCATTTATGTAAATATGAATTCACGATACTGTGCTATTATGAAAATTGTAGATTCGACCGGGAGTGGCTCGTATTTACGTAATTCCTTGGGTGTGGTCTGTCCACATTAATTCTACGTTTCGACCTTTAATACCGAAAACATTTAAACCAGTGTCTATCTAAATATAATTATAATCACTAAGACACATGTTATTAAACGTGCAAAATAAAGGAATCGTTTTGTTCTGCGAAGGTTATTAATATTTCATTCGCGTTTAATCAACAAAACATCAGAAAGCAATGCTCTATTAAAGAGTCCGATAGAATTTCTCATTTCATTCGTCTTAAGTCGTCAGAAACAAAGTGCGGCCTTCGTCGGTGGTGTTATTAACGCGTCTAAATAATTACAGAGCACATCAATCAGAGGGCATATGCAGATAGAGCGTTTTGTGCGAGTCAGCGCACACTCGGCCCACTGTGCAACCCTTTCTTTGATATCTATAATGATATTTTGAACGGAATTATTAAGGAACCTGTCTAAATCAACAGGAAAAGATAAGGATTGTTGATGTGTGATTTTACAAAATTGGATCGTGAATGAATTAAAAATGTTTCTTTCCGTTTAATGAGTATTTATACCTACTTTACTTTTGATATTTTAGTTAAGTCATGCCATTCATGAAATAAATGTTTAAATTAGTCAATTATTTTTTACATCATGTGTAAGAAAGATACCTAATAAAATACAAATGCACCCAAAATTATTGACTGTTCCAAGATTTTATTTACCTACAATTGCAAACCAAACATTGATAAAAACTTACTTCGTGTTTCTCTTTATAAGTCATGAATAGTTAAATAGGTAATCTGTTAAAAAATATAGACTATTTTTGTTCTTGGGACTAAACAAGCTAACCATTATTATTATAATATTGAATGTAACGAATACAGAAATACTAAAAAACATTAAGCCTTCCAGCACACGCGGCATTAGGCGCCATGATCAGCACATTTCGGGTAGAACGCCACAAATGACTACAATTAAAAGAACAATGAGTAGTTTCAATTCCCCAAACCTAATTTCCTCAGTTCAATCGTGTAACTAAATAAAAATGTTACGCTCTAACATATTAATAAACTCAAACATAAAAATCCTTGACTGAGTTTTTTACTTTACACTACTTTTTATGATATGTTGCTAAGCAATTTTTTAACATTATTCTTTCTAAATTAGAGATAAATTGATCAAAACGGTACATTTTCTCATAACTGAAAACTATATTTTTGATGAATTTTGCGTAAGCACTATGTCAATTGAATTAATTATTCGGAAGTTACCGTTGCAAATATGTTTATGATACAAAAGTTTAACTAAAAATCATCACATAAAATATATTATTAACAAAAGACATCCTGTATTTAACTATGCGTAAAGCCTCCTATTTTATAAATCCTGGACAGCATCACAGCATAAGAAAGTTTTAAAATCAAAGAAATTTTATATATTTATTTTTTATAACATCCGTCTCCCATTTGTGGTAAGTTAAATATTTTTACTGCTTTAACGAAAGTCTACTCCAAACGTAGACTGAAAATTAGACTGCTACACAAAACCCGTTTACGCTGATTCAACTTCTTAGTTTGCTTGATTTGATAAGCCTCAGAATCTGTGATTGGAAACATCAGTAGCCCCACATTAGAATTCCTAATGTCTTGAATACCATGGACAATAAACAATACAAAAACACACTACCCAGACCAAAAATAGAAACTAAAACTCTCACTACATATTTTCGCTTCACAACAATACCTTCATCAAAATGTCTATGTTAAATGTTGTAAAAAAGTATAATTTAAAATATTAAAAATGGTTCTTAGTTTTAGTTATTTGTATAATTGCCTAAAGGACTTTTAGTTAATGTTAAGTCCGTAGTCCAAAACCTTTTGATTTAATTTTGAACTTGCTCTTTTTTATTTTAGGAAAACCTTCCTACAAAACGTACCATTATTTTATATCTTAAACATTTGTATAAAGGAAATGATGTTACTATTTATACGAGCATTGTCTACTAACGAACACATGAACGATCTTTAAATATAATTTTATGATGGTAATAATACAAAAATACATTGATCAGCTGTCTTCATAGTCATGAAAATAATAATTAGTCTTTTGGCCCTGACAGAGTACTATGATCGCACTGGGCTATCGGGCACGCGTCAATATTTGATGGACATCTTCACCCGTCATCACTACATTATATTGTCATGACTAAGTTCCATTTTACAATTGATTCTATCAAAACTAGCGCTACAATCTCAACCTTGCGCATAGGAAATAAAGCTTAAAATCAGAACAGAAAACAGTTCGGGGACCTGCTTTTATTGGTTAGTGTTGTTGCTCTGTCTTTGAAAGCAGTCTAATTAAGTTTTTTAGACTATTGAAATTCATTGTTGATTGGCAGATGGCGCTAGCGGCAATTTAAAATAGATACATTACTTTCAATCTCCAAGCACGAGTACCGCTTGCTTGAGCTGACTTTACGTTGACCTTTGCGATATACGTTACAGGTATAGGCATATGCGTATCTTTTGTTCTTACGTTGTTGGAAAGATCAAATACTTTTATGTTTAACCTAGTCTTCCTCTGCCTGACTTGAGTTTCCCTAGACTCATCAACAATTGTATCTACTTATATTATACGCACTATGAACCCCGTTATTTTTATCATCCAAATTGCTCTCGTTATTCAAATAACAGTTAAACGTTACTAATCGCCAGACCCATGTGGCGGGCACGATCTGTCGTGAGAGAAATGCTACAGCGAGGAATCATAGAGAATCCATCAACATCAGCGCAATACCGATCACAAACATGCCATCAATCATAAAACATCAGAAAGGATTAAAATCTACGTTGCACCTTCCGAAGCTCGAGTACCCTTGTTTTTCTCTAACCCGTAAATACTGGGGGGCGTAAGTATGGCCCGGGGGCGGTAAATATTATAAAGGGGGACAGGGAGTACCCCCGCCCCTGTAGGGGGGCACTATCCCTTATCGCGAGCGTTACCCTCGCGAACGCGGCCGCTAGACTGCCAAAATGTGGGGCAAATCGATTCCTCTGTCCCATTTTTGTGCATCTGGACCACTATTGATTTTCCACTCGTGGGGCGGACAATCAATATTTTGTTTGTTGTACATACTTGCGGGTACTAAATGTATGACTTGTGGTAGTGTGCAAAGATACACGTCTTTAAAGTGGGTACCTAAGTTCTTTTAGTAGTTAATATGACATCATGAGTTCAGAATGTTTTTCTTGGTTTTATCGCAGCATACATTTATGGTATTGTTTTTAATGTGTCTGTTACTAAAATATACCTAGTGTATTATACAATTTTACAAATGGGTTTATAAAAAAAACAGACAATATGAAGATATTTCAATAGAGTGTTGCCGTGTAAGAAAATTAAAAACCTCGTCATGTGATTACCTATGACAAAAATATCTTCAAAATTTTAATCACTTCTGTAGTAACTCGTTATTTATGACCTCTGCAACAACAACAAATGAATATATTGATATACCACTTAAATGCCAATCCGAGGAGCCGTAAAACCGAAACAATGTAACCTTAGCATGATAGAGATGATTATTATAAATGTGTCCGCTGGCCTGTCTATATGAAGTAATTTTATATGCGCCGTAAATTACTTTTAATCGGAATGAGAGCTCTGACAGCCTGCACTGCAACCATTTCGAACAACTGGCTCTACTGTGTTGCCCGCAAATATGAAGCCGACGATTTAAACACCAATATTGATTCGACTAGGTAGCCATATGATGGGTTTAAATAAACATACCGAATGTTTTATGTGTAATGAGTAGGTACCTATTTACGGTTTTTGCATTTTTCAAACTGATAAAAAGATAACATTAAATACCTAGATGCAAAGTTAAAACCATACACATAGAGAAGCAGAATAGCAAAGAACTTATTTTTAACAATGACTAACGGGAACGCAGTAAGTAAGACTGATGTTGAATGACCACTTTACGAGCTATTTTACCTAATAAAACTGCGGTACTTACCGAGGTAATTAAGCCTAAAGGTCTTCATAGTCAATAGGTCGTAGTATTTTTTACAGTTCCCTTGAGACAGAACTGCCAGCACACCTGCTGAGTCTGGTGTCAAACAAGTTACTTGATGCAATCTTGCGTCTCGCTAAAGTGGTGTTGGAGACAGGTATGTTAGCTAATGAGGCTTATAAATTATCTCAGTCTTCAAAAGTAGGAAGATATATCTATGAACAACTTTTCAGCTTATGCTTTCTTATCTATTTATGAAAAATTAAAAAATGTGTTAAAAATGTAATAATATATAATAATATCTTAAAAAATGTGTTAAAGACATTAAAAAATAATAATTAGAGTGCAAGGACAGTGAGTAAATAACAACAGTTGTGTATGTGTAAAATGGCACTCTAATTGCTTTTATTATTGTGCGGGTACTCACAATTTATGCCGTAGAATGCAGCCGTAACCACCGTCGACAATTTATCGGCGTTGGATCACATAATGAGAACCGTAATAATTATCACAATGAAATGAAGATAATATAATACACGATGCGTAACGTTTAAAATCATACACATTTGTATGTGTTAGAACTATTGGGCAGAATGAAGTTGTGAAATCTGTGTTACTTTCACACTGTTACAAGATAAGGCTACAAATAGTAGGTATGCAGAGAGAAAAGCAAAGATTTAGAAGCAGTATAAGTAGACCTTATGACCTTATAATTTAGAATTTTAGATTATACGACAAGCAATATCAAACGTCAATTAAATTAACAAAAACCTTTATTCCTAACTAAGACACGGGAGCATACACAATAATAAACATAAATATTGGCCAGAACCAGAGGGTATTAAAACAATTATCGTTCACACTCACACTCTAAGGTAAGTTCGTTTAACAATGTATATTCTTAGCCCTGATTATAAATAACAAAAATAATGTTGAGGCTATAAAATGCAATTTACTATTTTTAAACCTGGAGCCTTCTGAGCACATTTGATACTGACCCACATGGTTTTTTAGCCGTTCGTTTTTAAATTGTTGCAAATGTTTTATTGGATTTTATTACGAACCGTATATCAGTGTTTAACGAGCCTTAGTCGAGGTTTAAGTAGCCCTTATCTCGTTCGTTGCTTTGTTGTAAACATTTTGAGTTGTTTGAGAGTAAGCGCGATCCTGCGCTTATTCAGCTCCGGTACTAGAAACAAATACCAGCCATTTCAATAAATACCGGTTAACAGATACGAACTAACGATTCTTCAAAGCTCACCGGCGCCACCATAGTTACATAAAGTACAGGGCTAGTATACCCCTTTGGTAATAAAGTTTTCTCTCCAAGTATTTAACAAATTGCAATATTAATCACGTTTGGACTAAACGAACATGCTGGTAAAATAATTAGCGTCTGTTTACTTCGACCTTTTAAAATTATTATCCATCATCATCATTTCTATGAACTCTTCTGGGATCGTATTTCAGAATCTAAAGGGTGGGAATGAGAATATGCTATAAATACTACGAATTAAAAACGTCTGTTTTTTATAAATAATAGAAAAGTAACTCAAAGGATTGGAGATAGATTTAATAATAATTCTATCCAAGACAGTTCAAGAAGAAGAAAAAATGACAAAATAACTATAAAAATTTGTACAAGTTTATTTTGACTGTTCTACACACAATCCTTTAAAGTACATATATTTACACAATATGTACCTATATTAAAGTTTAGATTTTACTGCAAATCGTATTAACGATGTGCATGACGACCTGAACACGGTTAGCTAACAATTTGTTTGTTATATCAAGATGAGAGAATATTTATGAATGCAGATAGATAGGTGTGGGTTATAATTTAGCCTACAATTAGCAGATAAGTGTGTCTCGTTCTCACAATGGCGAGTAGAGCGAGTCACATAAAAAGTCATTCTCTTGCATTTCCTCCTTCTATTGTCTCGATACTAATCTGCATTGGATTATTAACCGCGTTCGAGTATGGTCGGAAGAAATATTTTAATGAACGGTCTTTTGTTTTAACACATACAAAGCTATAAATTTTATTATCCTTTCAGACGGTCTGTCCGCGTGTTCAGATCTCAGAGATACGGGAATTTACAAGTTTAATGTAATTGAAAAGTGAAAAGTGAAATTGAAACAGTGAAGACGTCAACGAATTAATTATTGGTTATTTATCAGTTGAAAATAATACCTACTCATTACGTGTATTAATATTCTGCAGGTATACCGACTTAATTTATGTTGCCTAGTTTGTTTAAGAGCTTAACTCTGCTAGTTCAGTGTAGGGCAGGTAAGAAAATGTGGATTAATCTATTTATAAAATAAGCTTTATAAATAAGTTTTAATCAATCGGGTAGAAATACGCAAACAATAATACTAATACATGTACTTATTTGCAATTTTCCAACAATGTTAGTCAAATTGCTCTCAGCGATACTAACCAATTACATATGATTCATCCTATCTCATTCATCAGTATCATTCATACCAATTGCCACAAGTACACACACCTCGACAAAACGCAACGTCGCTGGTGTGAAATCAATCACCTTTCTACCTTTTTTCTGTACACTACTTTCCTAAGTAGAACAATGTTCAGTATAATGTATCTATTTACCCGCGCAGTTTATACGTCTGTAACAGTTCATCTCATGATAAACGGCAATGACTCCTTCTTCTAACTATAATTAAACATGATTAGAGCTCAACACATGGTGAGCCGCAATTATAAGACGTTACAACGGCTACCGGAGCACTACGATACACGCTATGCGATAGTTTCTATCGACCATTCAATAACTAGCACGGAAGCGAACTTTAATTAACCGCTCGTTATTTATCTATCGTTAACTTTTTCCTATAATTTGATTACGTTATCGTCATCTGCGATGGAAAATCCTTTCTCCTATCATTTGGAAGAACGTAACATCTTCGCGTCACCCGCCCGGTTCCCAAAGTACCAACCTACATTTAACTTGTGGATTATAGGCTGTAAGTACGTCGTTCCCAATCCATTCAAATCCACAGTCGTGAATGAATCGAATGGGAAAGAGACGGCCAGATGTCGGGAGCCGAGTCGCGAGCGGGACGAAATTTCAATAGTACGCGAAACGGAAATAGAGGCCGAGAGGATTCCGTCTAGCCGGAGGGATTCCCTCGTGTCACTTGTGTGCGTTCGTTTTTCGAATTGCACGAATGTTGGCGTGCGTTCCAACTGTAATCTTCGTTTGTATTCGGAGGGTTCGTCGGCTGCGTGCTGTCGGCCGCATTCATTCTTTCCGTTCCGTCTGAGGCCCCGGAGAGAGCATTTCCCCAGCTACTTGTTGATCAGTTGTAATAAATTGCCTCCATGATATTCCCATTGTGGAAGAGTTTGTCGCTTTACTGCCTCGGAGGAAATTGCGTTTCCTTAAGCCACTCTAGTTTATTTGTCGCGCCATTGTTCACAGAATTATTTGCCGGTTTACTGACTGATGAATTGTTTTGTGAATTTTGTGAAATGTTTTGATTGATGACTTTGATCAAAACGATAGGCAAGTGATAGTTTATAATTAGATACAGTATACTAACAGAAGTGTAACGGGAATTGAATGCAAAATCAATGTTTTCTACCTTTCAGATTTAACTCTACGCAGTGCTGATTATTATCATTGCGCGCGATAATTAATAAATAAATCATTCGCGTAAAAACTGTTTGAATATACATTGGCACGTCTAAGTGGTATTTGCATTATTGGCAGTAGTTATACGGAAATGTAGAAAGTAAAGTGGCGTCAACGGCGCATCCATTTGGTTGAAGCGTGCATTGAACGGAACAATGACGCGGGTCCGCTGTCTGGACGGCATTGAATACGTGTATACCGATACATAGAGTAGTTGATTACCCAGAATTATAACGTAGGTGATCGAGGATAAACTTATAGTGAAATTACCCATTGTTGATCAGAGTCAAGAGTGTGGTTGACTAAGAAGTCAACCACGAAGTGACAAATCTCTATGTTAGTAACTATATGTTTGGTTCATCATTGCAACCCATAACTTTATGACAGTTGAACTTGGGTCTCCTCTCACAATATGGGAGATACAGGAATATGACAGGCCACATACGCCATAGTCCATATCGCTGGCTAAGTGTGAATTGGCAGACTTCAGATATCTTTCAGAACATTATGTAGAACTTACAGGTGAACAGGTTTTGAAATTTTAGAAACATGCAGGATTCGTACCCTCCTGTAAGCATTATAACGTTTAATATACCTGCTTGTATGTCACAACTATTTGTTAAGTAAAACTATTTGTTTATTACAACTAGTTTGACAACTACATCGTTTTGTTATGAGGAAACCAGCAGATCTAAGAAGATTACGAGAGAGGGCTCATAATGTTTACCAAGTTGTGTGAAGTTTACAAAAGGCTTAGCATAGCAGACTGAATACCTACTTCAATTATGTTCCTAGTTCTTTGTCTTTGGAAGTTAATTTATGTATATTAAAAAATAATTGAATTTAGTACCTACCACACTTTTAATCGTAACCACATTATTTCCATTCAAGTTTTTATTATTTTCTAGTAGTTAAAATACACGTGTTAATATTAATAGTTTAAGCCATTAATAATTGCTAACATCATGCTAAACTAAATAAGTAAAAATAGCTCATCAATTTACCTCAACGTATTCTTAGTTTTGCTTGTCAATAATTGAGTGAATGAAATGCCTGACTGACTCTACAACAATCACCTTTCATTAAAATACAAAAAACTCTACATAATAAATTAGTTAAATTACACCTTGTTAACATTTTTTATCGCAAACTTATAAATTGTTGGTTTTTTCTGATATTTTTTTTAAATAAACTAAACAATTCCGTACTTCGAAGGGCACAGTAAGTCGTTGGCGCCGGTTATTTTGGTTAAGCAGTCGTTAAGTCATGTCGGAGGCCATCAAGCAGAAAAACCACTTCCGTCATTGGTTTGCCAACAATCAATTCACTCTGAAGTAACACGACAAATACAAGTGTGTAGAGTTTGATAGAGTCTGCATTAGATCGTTAAGGAAGTCATTGTAGTCCTCAAATTCCTTTTTATATATCACTACATAGTATAAAACAAAGTCGCTATTTTTGTCCGTCTGTCTGTTTGTCTATATGCTTAAATCTTTAAAATTACGCAACGGATTTTGATGCGGTTTTTTGTAATAGGTAGAGTGATTCAAGAGGAAGGTTTTTATGTATAATACATGCATATATTCCCACGAGAACGGGATCCACGCGGGTGAAACCGCGGGCGGACCTCTAGTTATTTAATAAAAAACCTTAAAATTTAATATCCAATCATTTTGCCATTAGCTCAATACAATAGTAGTAACTACTTGAACTTTCTTATAAAATAATTTTGTTAAATAGTAAACGATTTCAAAAGGCTATAAAACTGGTTTATATTCAAAAACTTAACTTACTTTTAGTTACTAAATAGCGTTAATAGACGAAAGAAATACTTAACCAAACCGCAATGGTACAGCATGGTATAACATGCTCTAGGCCTCCTCAGGTATGGCCGTTAACGTATAGTAGCCAACTAACACACACTGTAGCGGAAAAGCGTCACGTGTATAAACTACAGCCTGTATCCTGTAACCGTAATCCCATAAGTAATACATTTGTTTACTAATGAATTTATTTGGCAGCACGTGTCTCAGACACTGCATTGCGGCGTCTTGGTTTAATATTTCAATGAGTACGACCGCTTGGACCCTCGCCAGTCCGTTCCTACTTCGGACACCGTTCACGATATTGTTCCGCACATCTGCTAACTACACATATCTTTGTAATTTCCCTCCTGACAACGCATATTAGGTATGTGGCCGTGCGCATTACATCTTACAAGCTGTAATAGGATAATACATATGCAACTATGTCTCTGGTGTACTAAAGTGGGCTGCTTTCAGCGAGAAACGTTTGGTTAAGTTTAAATTAAATATCTTTTCATAACTGTATTTTTATTTACAAAAATAATTCTTAAATTTATTACTAGACGTACTTATAGCTACGACATCAATAAAAATATATAAGGTTATGTGATGTAATGTATAACAATAATTGTATTATTTTTGTGTACTTAATACCTTACTACCTAGAATTTATACGCATGATAGTGTACAATAGAAAATCATGCGGGTGGAACTTGAACCTAGCTAATCGCACTTGCGTAGTACAACGAGCAATTAGTTGGCCACACACATACTGTTTAAAAACTTATGTTCGTTCGCACTCAACCACTCTTCGAGTTCGTGTAACATAATTTTTTAAACGACATAACTCATCTAATAATTTACTCAACAGAGTGAAAAATATCTATGTAATTAAATCAAATTAAACCAGTTTTAAACTGTTTTAATGAATCCGTCGGTATTCGTTTATGTTACTTATAAATGGATATATTCGTATCTCAAGACATCTACAGACAATAGTACATTAATCCAATGCAAATTCAAGAATTAATAGCTACAATGTTCTAATTCCAAAATCACAGACCATAACTGTACGGTTCAACTACGCTTGTGATACATCGAGGTTATCCAAAAGCCACCTTAAAATACTTTCAAAATATCCTTAATCCTTCAGTCAAATTCAAACGCTTGTAACAGTGTACAAAAAATGTATCCGATATTCCGTCACACCTACCGGCTCTACAAAGGTAATGAGGCAGTTATTTCAGTGCTTTGTTTATTTACAAAATATCACTCCGTTTGAAGGCGGACCATCAAAATGCGTCGTAAAGCTGAAAATTCCATAAAAAGTCGTGTTGATGACCTCCGTAATTGTACCTCGTTCTTTGTCAGTCGCAGAGACAATGGACGGAACAGTACGCTTTGAATGTATTGATTAAGAAATAAGTTCCGATTCATTAGTATAGCGCTATTGACATCTTACGCCACTAATTAAGTTTGTTAGCTGATTGTACTATTCCCAATTTTAGAGAAACGTATTAAACGGTCTAACGGTTTTAAAAAGTTAAGCTATAATGAAGCCGTGATTCTTATAATGTACAAAAATGTAAAAAATGTTGTTCGTTACATTTAAATTACAAAACACGGTCCAATATCTACGTATAAGTTAAGGAAGAAATCCAGCCAAATAAATATAAATATTAATAACTAACGTTGCAAGCTTGATCATCTCAGAAACCAATGAAAAAAAAACTCTGTCACGTAAACCTGGAACGGTTTAAACAGTATAAAAATCCGCCCTAACGTTACCCAACGACTAAACATAGCAGAACCCTAAATACCAAACACCAAGACACTTGGTAAAGGTAAAAAGAGTTGTAGAAATAAGCACAGTCACAATCACAACGCGAACACCCCGTCCCGTTCGCCGGCGTAACCCGATCCCTGCTCGTTTATCTGCTGTCGAGCAATTATTGAAGCGTGAAAAGGACCGTCCACCTATTATTATATACGTTTTATAATGCGGGCGAAGCGTTCTTAAAAATATCGCGTTTCCTAGCACACGATTATACCCCATCCCATATGACGGTGCCCTAACTCCAACTAACGAAGTTAACACGCTCAAACGTAAAGATTACCTGTGGTGAAATATGGAACTAGTCAACTTTATAAAACATGTTCGTTTTGCACGGCAAACTACCGAATTTTATTGATTTAACTCTCTTTACAATTTTTGTTTCATTACATTTGACCTGTTTTAGTGTTCCCCTAACCTTTAATACGAAAAATCTCATCAGATAATTAAAAAAAAACATAGTGTACTTATTTTACTTATTTATAAAAGTTATTCATACTTATTATTATTATTAACCGTAAAACGCAATCACAAAAACTTACTTACCTATTACTTGTATTTATTTCCAGAATTTTTCAGAGTATTTCACAATTATAAGCATTTATTAAGCAACGGCTTGACGCGGCTGGCAAAAACCAGATAAGTCCGAACGCACACGGAGGTAAGAAGTATAAAAACACGTTATTTGTAAGCGGGATTTCTTAGTGGATGAAATCACTGGAATCGTAATGGTGGAAACGTGTCAATACAGATTAGTTTGATTTGGCTTGGCCGCACGGAGACCGGCCTCCATTAATATTTAATTTTAATCTTATCTCCAGTTGCTTTACTAAGTATCTCTATAGCATCACAAATATTGCGATTGGTTTTTTATTTCGATACCAGGTATTATTTGTGTGTTGTATCTTGTGTTATTGTGTTTTTCAGAATAATTCCCATACTACCTTCACTATTGTAGAGCAAATTTTACTTCTCTATAGTTTAACATATTTTTAAATGATAAAAATAAACCTATATCGTGACACAAAGGAAAATTCAATTCAATCTACTCACAAATTGGTGTGAATATTAGAAAATAAAACGCTTTAATCAGTTCAATGATTTAAAAAATATTTTGATAATTCTAAAAATTAATTATTCTGTTTAAAGCCAACTGCACATTCATCTTTGTTTGATAGGACTTCTTAAATCTACTTAAATATATATGCTTAATGGTAGAGTCACCTACATACGCTTTTTAGTATAATCAAAAATCAAAACCAATGATGTGGTAACGCAATATAAGTTAAATTCAACATAAAGTTCGCTAAAAGAGCTGGTAAAATAGTTACCAGCTCAATTCCAAAAATGTTTTTTTAAACATAAATCAGAAAACTACTAACTGCCTGCTTTAGGCATAATTGTAACATTTGTTTCCGATAAGTTTTTTGCGTGTTCCTACTGTTGTTAATTAAAAAAATAATTTAATCAAGAGAATTAGTTATCAAATTAGGCGGATCTGTCGACGGAGGGCGCAACGCAGGCAGCGACGCGTGAACGCCAATAGACACTGCATCATCAACCCTGCAACGCGGCGACGGTACATCACTATACTAACTCACTATTAACTATACTAAACATTCATCCGCAAAATCGTAACGGAATTTTTACTTAACGTCATTGAGAGAAGTTTGGATGAGTTTAATTTAGGTATTTAATAAGTCGTTTTGAAATGTTAGGTATTTTAATATAGAGGTAGTTCAAAAACGTTTTGAATATTGCAATAAGTAACAATAACCGTATTAAAATATAAATGAGGTTGATATTATCTGCCTATAATACCTATAGGTAATCCTAACCAGAAGCACAAGTGTGGGTAATTACAATAATCTACCTACAACTACATACCTACATCATCAATATAAATGAGCACTATTATTTCATCTAATTGCTTTTTATAAGTATTTTATAACCTGTCATTCGAAGACAAATAGCTAAAGATTGTAAAATCACACTTGGAGTAGGTAGTTAAGTCACTTTTATTACCTACAGTATTTTTATAACAATTTTATCATTATTTTGATCGCGTAAAAGCTATTCTTGGCTGTCTATTTCCATAATTTGAATAATAACTTGTCTTAAAAGCGCATGCAATCACTCAAAACAATGGAAATTTTGTAAAAGAAACACCAAACTCGAACTACAAACAAAACAGTTGAAACAAAGGTTGTGTTACGTGGATAATCGATACGACAAAATTAAATCACAGAACAGAACTAAAACAAACATGAATATAATTAAATTACTATTAAATATTATACGATTTTGATTCAAACGAAGCGTAATCTGTTTATCAAACATAACCCAAATTTAATGTTATTATGGTCCTGTGCTATTTAATCTGTTAAATGAAAAT
>DWJQ01000124.1:0-18204 GCA_018248915.1 Hesperia meskei straton | reverse complement strand
GCTGGCATTAGAATTTCCATATCGAACGCGAACGTAGTATTGGTATAACTCTTCTGTTTATTATTTCTTGACCAACAATGATCGATGATATTTTCGTGCTGCTAACGTACCTGAACTTCGATAATGGCTTATCTTCGTGTTTATGGCCATTAGCGTAATAAACTTAAGTTTAAACGGCATTATAGTGAACCAATTCATCTCGGATAACATCAAAAATATTGTTCACTTCCTTGTCTCTCACACCATTCTGTACATAATTAAACCCTCTGAAGTTCCAAACGTTAATACAAAACGTCATTTTGATGAGAGGCTATTACGGTTTACTGTTCGATTTCCGGTCGTGGCACGCATTTGACAAGGAATTGTTTGTTCTCGGCCTACGGGCTCTGTGATTTGCGCCATCTTGAATAACGAGAATGTTTTGGTGTGAGTGTCGTTACTTGGGATGGTTTCGTTGTGTGCGAGTGTTCTATATAACGAGACCCAATCATTTATCTTACAGTAGGTCAACGGTCACTTTGTTATTTGTAGAGTTCTCATGTCACAAGTCTTCTAAAAAGGATAACTACTACTAGGAATACTATCTAAAAAACGAAATTGTTTTCTTGTTACTGACTAGTTCTGTTATTTTGTAATCAAATTAATAAAACTAGTCAGTAAATTGAAAATATTTTAACATTTTAAATTCTTTCGTCCTAACAAAACTAACTAAATTAAAACAACAATTAAATAATTTACTACAAGGTGCAATTTATTTAATTAATCCTTATTTCTTATTAATTATAATTAATTAACATCGTAGATTTTTATAGCAACTACATTCGTAGGAATCAATAACAAAATTGTCCACTTTTAAGTGAATCTCTACAATTAAGCTACTTGTTATAATTTACATTTGGCTTTCTCATATTGTTGGTAATCATCCATAATTGTAATATCGGATCGAAAAGTATAATTCATGTTGTATGAACGTATCTCATCCATAGTGATAGTGGTTCATGATTTTAATGGCTGAAAAAGTATACCATATAAAAGTATATTGATGGTTGAATTTGGAACACTAGACAAAACAGACTAGGCATTATGGGGGGAATGCAATGAGAAAGGATCTGAAAATGTGAAGGTTAGGAAGCATGTAGATAATAAAAGGAAAATATAATAATGTATAGAGTACGATCCAATTATACTTGGTAAAAAGGAATGGTGATACAGTTTTACTACTATAATTTTCCATTTCGCTATCCAATTACAGCATTCAGTAACCCGTACCAGATCTAAAAACTCATTAGTATTTCGTGAATGCCTTTAACCCGTCGTCTATTCGAGTCACACAGTATCCACATATTACTACAATCACAACAACTGTCCAAGTGGACCGGACTATGTGAGAGCTATCTTGTCCACATTTCTCTTCTGAGGCCGTTACGGGAAAAATATAGCGGAAGTAGGCTAAGGCACGTATTTAGCGATAATGGAGTCCGACTTGGAAGCAGTTATGTTCACTGATTTATGGATAAAAATTATTAAAATGGGTTTCAAGTATTACCAGGTACTTGCCTCGGTATTTAGAACCATTTCTTGCGTGTAATAATTGTTTTAACAGTCCCTTTTCCAGTCCCCGAATCTAGTTACTCTCCAGCTAATGTTTTTAGTAACACTGCGATGTCTGTCAATTTGAGTCTCACTCTGGGGCGGTGACAATTGTCATGGATGGCAGCAGAAGAGAAAGAGCTGTTTGTTATCTAGCAAAATACAGAAAAGCCGTACAATTCTTGAGATGTTATTTCGTTAATTTTTTTTATAAAGTGTGTCAATCGCTCCTAGTGTTGATAATGTCCATGGACGACATTGATCACACTGATCACTAACTGTTAATTCACTCCTCCGCTCCGCTCAAATGAGCAATATGCGTAAATACCCAGTTGGACTATAAAAATAGTTTAAAACGTAAAAAACAAACTACACGCCTTACAAACGCCGACATGAACGGAAAAGCATTTTTACACAAAGTCCCAACATTTGTTGCCTTCAAGTGGTCTAAGTGTCCTACAGAAGTGTCAACACGAACTGCTTTGTTTGACGCCGTCGAGTGGCCTAACACGCTGGGGTACTCGGCGAAATTACGGTAATAGCATAGCCTTAGGGCGCATTCAAGTAGAACGCTGGTTACCGGCGCCGATCTGTCAGCGCTTATCGGCACAGGTCGTCGGCGCAAGTAGTCTCTATACTTTATGCCGAACCAGCGCCGATAAGCGCTGGCAGATCGGCGCCGGTAACCAGCGTTCTACTTGAATGCGCCCTAACACGCGGGTGTACTCGGCGAAATTACGGTAATTTTCTGCCTCTTGGAGAACTATGGCTATGCTTCAGAAATGAATACGAACCATCACGGTTTTGCTGGAAAGTAACAGATTTAAATTTTATTTTGCTTTTGACGGCAAACTTGAGGGATTCCTGAGACATAAAAATGTTAAATTTTCCTCAAGATGGTCAAAGGTGTATTGTTATTTGTTACAACTACAGGGAAATGTACACGATCTTCTTATGCTATTTATTACAATACCTACTACACACAAAACTTTAAAGTTTCACTTGTTCATTACGAACATGATTTATAAGGGATATTTATGAACGCAATAGATCAACTTAATAATGATTTTTAAACATTTTTTTAACTTTGTGCGTTTTGTTCCCGCTAAAATCATTGTTTAGATACCTACGATTTTTTCGTTCAAGAGAAAATTTATTATTTGTTCCATATAAATCGGTTTACAAATGTAAAAAGGTACTTATATTAATTTAAAGAGCCCCCTTAGAAACATCAAGTATGAGTAGGTCCTCATTGGAATGTAGCAGGGGTGGTTGCTAGTTTTACATTCATATTTTATTTGAGGAAATGTCACAGTAAGGGAGAGACCAAACGCGCCAATATTCTAAGACGGGTTCTATGATAAAAATAAAGTTATCCACTCACAGACCCACAGTGGACTTTCCTGTGTACCATGGACAATATACATAGACAAGAGCACACATAAAACAACTGACACATTTTCATCTCGCTGGGAATCGAACACAAAACCCTTCGAACGCCAATCAAATGGTAACCATTGCGCCAAAAACAGTATTATTACTATGATAAATTAGACAAAGAATAATACCTATTTTATTATTTATTTTAATTTTTTGTTAAAACATCTGATATTAACATTAAATAAAGAGAACCTTGATAAAATTGCACTTCTTGAACTGTTACCTGACAGTATCAAAATGCTCGTATAAAAACATTTCCAAGTAAAACAACGCTTTCACCGCAATCTGGCAAAAAATACAGCCAGATTAAAGACGTGTGAATTTCCCAATAAGCACATCCCATATAACACGGGAGCGTCCAAAAAAAGGACACACGTAACCACAGAGCGGAAATATACAAAAACAAAATAAGCCTACGGAAATTACACATAATCAGGAGAATAAGGCCCTTCTCTCGAGCGAAATAGGGTACAGATCCGGTTGACGTTAGCTGCCGTTCAGGAATCATTGGAGAGTCAATGATGCTCGCTTCTTTATCACTCCCGTGTCACGTGGCGGTTTCGGGTTACTAAATATTGTTCTGAAGCTGGTGGAAATAAACTTTCGCTTGCCAACCCGAACCCCAGAGGTTTTAAATTTATGGTCGTACAATATGACGCACTTCAGTCTTATTTATTGGCTAGGAAGTTACGTACCACAGGAAAGAGACGAAAGTAAAAGAAGACTGAGGGCTAAGCCCTCAGTCGGAACACTCTGAATGATTTGGTGGTTAAGTTATTGGATAATAGCGGCGCGATACAAGACTTACATCGTCATAAGCTAATAATATCAGTAATAAAAAAATGTTAGAAAAAAAGAGGATTCACACAAATTCCGTCCTAAGCTAGAAAAAGGGTTATAAATTGAAACCCAAATTCTACGGATGCGAGACCGTGGGGAAAAAGCTGGTTTGTTATCAAGCGAAAATTACTCACAATATTCCCTTCAAATACATCCTAATAGCCCAAATCGTCACAAAGCTCTTCGTAACTGGTTGGTTAGTATTGAATTTCCAAACGAACGAAGTTTCGAGGCAAGTCCGGCCTATCCATAAACATAGCCCGTTAAACTATTATAACGGCATGAACATAAATTTTCTCAACTATCATATAAACAGTAACTGGGAACATTATATTACAATCGGGAGTCGTGAGAACATAAAAAAGTTGCCACATAAAATAGTTTTGATGTCATACTTGAAGTACAACTATGAGCATGAAATATAAAAGACTTTCGGATTGTAATCAAACTGATATAAATAGAGCTGTGGGCCATATCCAACATATTGTTATGTACCAAACTAGCTAAGAGGCTTGATATGTTATTCAATGTTATGTAATAAGTAATGTTACGATTATTTATCTAATTCATGTTAGAATTTTAAAAACTATCAATTTTTGTTGAGTAAGGTATCACAGTTAAAGATCCTGCAAGAGAGTGCAAGTGGACTGTATATTTAAATGAAAAACCGAGAGGCGATACCGACACGTATATTGCGTAGAACCAAGAGAACCAGAAGGGCGGAAGACACAAAAATCATTGTTACCATACACAAAATAAATCACTTCCGTTAAAGCATAGATTAAACAAGTCAAAATAGACTATCTTAATGTTAGGCAATCTAACATGTTGCGGGCCACAACAAAATTGTAAATTACAGGTAATTAAAACAAATTTTACAAACATTAAATAAGGCCATAATTATTATGCTTGTTTTTTATACAAATAAAAATATATACTTCAATTGTTGTTTTACTTCAATGTTGCGAATACCTTTATACATTTTTTGGCACAAGTCTAAATTTTGTTGTGACATCAAACTTAAGTGAATGCTTAGAGCTTAAGTTAAGCCAGAGGCCTAGAATGTAAGTACACATTAGAAACCTAAGTTCTAGAAACTGAAAGGTAAACTGAATACATTGCTAGTAACATTTGAGCACTAGACCCTTAGAAAAGGTAAGTAGGTACTGAAGTTACATAACTAGGTACATAAGTAAGGACTAAAATAAATATGTGTATTACACATAGGAATGTGAAGTACTAAAAGATAAGTAATTATGTACTCAGAATAGAATTCTAGACTTATACAAAGTTTCACTTAATCTACAGGACTTCTAGTCTTAAACAAAAACTTAAAATACAGTTTGACTTAGGTATGTAAACTATGTAAGTATAAAATTGCTAAGAAAATAAAATTTGCACACTTCAACAATAACAAAAATATGCACTAAATTAAAGATTAAACTTATTCAATAGGGAGAGGACACACTTTCACAATGGATCGCTTATGGACATGACCATTAGGTAATTTTACTTCTACAACACGTACTTTGCCATCTTTGCCTGGGAAAATTTGGGTTACCCTGGCTAGTGGCCAATACATAGGGTCAGTGTTGTCATCTTTAAGGATAACCAACTTGCCAACATCAATATTAGCTTTTATATTTTGCCATTTTGGACGTGACTGTAAACTATTTAAATAACTTTTACTCCAATACTTCCAAAATTGGTTTTTCATATCATTACAAATTTTCCAAAACTGCAATCTAGTGCTAATAGTGACACTGGTCTCTGGGAAGGAATTCAGAGCTGCTCCTATTAAAAAATGACCTGGAGTTATACAAGAATAGTCATTTACATCACTAGACAAAGGTAAAAGTGGTCTACTATTTAAAATACTTTCTATTTGACACAAAACAGTGTTGAGCTCCTCATAAGTGAGTATAGCTCGTTGTACAATTCTTTTTAGGTGGTGCTTAACACTTTTAACACCAGCTTCTGCCATCCCATTAAAGGTGGGTGAGTAGCATGGAACATAATGAAATTGAATACCCTTCTGGGCTGTGAATTCATTCACCTGCCTTTGATGGGAAACCGAATTATGTAAAACTCTTAATTCATTTAACTGGCTCCCTGCACACTTGAACGTGGGCGCATTGTCGCTGTATATGTCTGTAGGCAAACCTCTACGTGACGTGAAGCGTCTTAAACAAGCTAAAAACGTTTCGGTTCTTAAATCAGAGGCTAGCTCGAGATGCAGCGCCTTCGTAACAAAGCAAACAAATAGGCAAATGTAACCTTTAGTAATTAGTGGCTTTCTGATCCTGCTTTGTTTAATAGAAAATGGACCAGCATAATCCAAGCCGACTTTTTGAAAGGGGCGACATGCGTTGACACGATCCTGTGGCAGAGAACCCATCATCTGAGAAGCTGATTGAGCTTTCAGCCTGAAACAAACAATGCATTTATATGTAACTTTCTTAATTTGTCTCATGCCATGCACAATCCAAAACCTTTGATTTATTGATGCCAGTACTAGCTTGGGGCCTGCATGTAGATTTCTTATATGCTCATATTGAATTATTAATTCAGTGACACGCGATTCTCTAGGTAACACTATGGGATGTTTTTGAGAATATGGAATATTGGCATTTTGCAATCTGCCACCCACTCGAAGCAGTCCACTGTCATCAATAAAAGGGTGTAAAGGCTTTAAATTACCTTTTACAATTGTTTTTTTACATTTCAAAGCATGTATATCATCTTTAAAATAATTTTGTTGCTCACGTTTAACAATCATGTTTAATGAGGCTTGCAATTCCTTACTAGTAAGGTAGTTAAGCTTATTAGAAATATTATTAGACTTTGCATTCTGAATAAACCGCAATATGTAAGCCAAGACCCTTTGCATTTTCTCTATAGATGAAAATTTATGTAAAAAATCAAGATTTAATTCACACTCTGCAGATGTGGTACAAACCATAGCGTTGAGGCATGCAGAGCTGGACTTAAGTTCAGGTAAGTCAGATGGTAAGGCTATATTTACATTAGGTACATACTCACTGGAATGCAGCAGCGCTGGGCCAGACCACCATAGGGGATGCTTGTGTAGCTCATGAGGCAGTACTCCTCTGCTGAGACAGTCAGCAGGGTTTTGCTCAGAACTTATATAAGACCATGCAAAGCGCTGTGTAAGTTGTTGTATGACCCTTACCCTGTTCGCAACATAGGCATTTAGGCTGGTGGTGCTCGTTTTGTTCCATACTAGGAATATTTTTGAATCAGAGTGAAGGATTACCTTGCTAATATTCAGCTTTATGGCCAGTGCATCGTAAACCCTAGCAGCAAGCTTGGCAAGCAGAAGGCCAGCATTCAGCTCGAGCCTGGGCACAGTTAGGCTCTGCTGGACTGGGTTAATGCGTGACTTGGAGCAAAGTAATGAAACCTTTACCTGTCCTTCTGGATCAATGACCCTTAAATACACGCAGCAGCCATATGCAATGGAACTGGCAGCATCTGCAAAACCTATTATCTGGGCAGAACTGGTATTTTGTAAATTGACTTGCCTATTTATACTAATTGGCTTCATATCAGAGAGACTGTTATAAAATTCAACCCATGAGTTTAGAATGTCATTGTCAGGAACTGAATCCCAGCCAATTTTTGATTTCCAAATTTTCTGCATAATTACTTTAGCGCCAACAATTATAGGACCAGCAAGTCCCAGAGGGTCGAAAAACCTACTAATGAAACTTAAAATTTCACGTTTTGTCTTAGGTATAGCTCCTGACATTTTTGGGCTAGTTATTATGAATGAGTCAGCTTTTGTATTGTAATTCATGCCCAAGGTTTTTAATGAGGAATTATTTTTCTCTAAATCTACATCATCAAAATGTTGTTGAGCTTTTGGAATGTTATGCAGAATATCTGGTAAATTAGATACCCATTTATGTAATTGGAAACCTCCTATATCTAAAAGCATGCAGAGCTGTTTACTCGCTTCAATCAATCTCTCTGGAGAAGGGTGTGACACTAAGGCGTCATCTACATACATGTAATTGTAAATAATTTCAGCAGCTAGAGGATATTCCTCCTTGTATCTGTCTGCTAATTCTTTTAAACAACGTGTGGCCAAGAATGAGGAACTTTTTAGCCCATAAGTAACTGTATTAAGTTGCAAACATTGAATATTATCTTGTGGGGAGTCCCTCCATAAAATATTTTGTAAAGGCCTGTACTTTGGATCTAATTTAATTTTGCGGAACATATTTTTAATGTCAGCAATGAAAAAATACTCATTAACTCGAAAAAGTATTAATATATCAACCAGCTCTCTTTGGACCACTGGTCCATTTAATAACAAATCATTTAGAGATATCTTTTTGCTAGTTTTCATTGACCCATCAAACACTGCCCGGCACTTGGTAGTTTTCTTGTCAAGTTTTAATACTGGGTGGTGAGGCAAGAAATAAACTGGTTGAGAGCTTGGGTCATACTGACTTATGTCAATGACTGTAGCATGCCCCTGATTAATGTAATCATGTATAAAGTCTCTGTACAGCTCATAGAGCAAGGCATCTTTTTGAAATCTAGCTTCTAAATTATGAAACCTTTTCATAGCTAGGTGCAAGGAGTCCCCTAGAGATTGATTGATCGACTCTAAAGGCAATTTCAAAGGTAAGGCAACTTGGAAATTTTTAGCAACTGTATCTAAGTTTACATTTTCAATAAAATTATTTTCGCAAGTGTCATGCTCTGAATACTTTTCAGGAAATAACTGTGGGACACTCTCTACTTTCCAAAACTCAGAAAGGGATTTATCCAAGCTATCATTACATTCCTGACAGAAAAGTGTGACTATATGATGTGAGTGTTGTGCAACTTGTGAATTTACTGTACCACCCACAATGTATCCAAGTTCGGTATTCAGAAGCGCAGGCGATGCTGTAGCGGCGTTGTGTCCTCCCCCATTGCTATGCCGAGAAGGTGAGCAATACTCAGTAGGCAGCAGCAGCTGAAAGAATACATCAGCACCTATAAGTATGTGGATTGTGCTTGGCTCGTTAAAGATGTCATCAGCTAGAGTAATGTTGGAGCCGCTTTGAGGAAGCCGTGATGTTATTGAGGGGAGCACAAAGCATGAAACTTGGATTCTAAAATCTTTGACCAAAGAATATATTATGCAAATCAACACTTTCATTTAAGTTAGTTGAGATATTGCCTATACCTGTAACAGGTGTATTCTCCTTGCTTGGCTGTAATTGTGCTAAATTAATTAGTTCAGAGGTCGCAAATGAGACCTGTGAGCCTCTATCAAGTAAGGCTTTAACATACACCACGGTTCCATCTTTACCAAACAATTTAACCCGAGCCGTTGGCAAGGGGACCTGTATGGCACTTGACTTTAGCAGCTGTGCACTGTAACTCAACTGGGTCCTGACGTCCCTTTCATATGCCGCACTCGCACAGTAACGGTACCGTTGTATGCCGCGAAATATGGAGAAATCGCGCGGCCGCGCAGTATTAAGTTTGACATCGAATATCTTCAGGATATGATATAACCTGTCTTCGATCTGTTTTTTGATTTTGAAAGCCAATGAATTCAAGTTTTTATACGTGCAAAATTTAGTAAAATAGCATGGATAATGTATTTATTAAGATCCATTGTTTCTCACGTGTCAGAAAAAAATCAATGCTTTAGTAAAACACAGATAATAACAATAAAAAAAAGATCTATTTACGTTTTCTTGTTTTATTATATATTGTTTATTATATATATATTGTGGTCGTAATTACACAAAAAATAATGAAATGTTTATGTTTCTTCTAGCAAATTTTTTCCGCATTTGCGAGCGCGGATCCGCGTTCCGGCTTAAACCAGTTCGTCCACGTACAGGATGGTTATAAAAATGCTTTTTTAAGATTTAACATTACATTGGGTTCCAAAGTATATAAAGCAAAGTATTTTTAATCACATGTTCTTTATTTATTATACGCAGCTAGCCCGAATTTCAAGTTCAACGAATTTAAACAAAACCATGACCTCTTCTTAGACCCCTTACAATAGTTTTATAGACCAGTAGTAATACAGGCAAACATTAAACATTGATCGGAGTCAGACAACCCAATCGTGAACTTATTATCACAACAACCAAGCACGTTTGTCATAACCGATCGCCAGGGGCCAATTGCCCCCGCTGCAACCGGCCAACGACGCCGTAAGCGCACAGTGCCCCCTCCACGCCACATCAGGTGATATTACGTCATTGTGGCGCATGAAAATGCACTCAGTAGTTTTTGAGATTACCCCCTAAACATACAATGTTACAAAGGTGATGTTCATATTCGGCAAACATTATGTACAGTACCTCAAAAACTTCCACGCGAACGAAGTTGCGGGCACAACTAGTAAACAAATAAAAAAAACGTACAAAATTATAACCACTACAATTATTTATTCAGTTGGGGTGTGGTACTCGATCCAGCACTGGCTTAAACAGAGGAAGACTTTGCAGTTTGTAAAAATTACATTGGACTCCTTCCGGATTTTCTTGGAGGCACAATTGACGCAACGTCCCCCCTTATGAAGGTTTGCGCGTTTATTAGTTCGCTCACTTTTATTAGGATCCTCGGGGAAATGGTTACCACTGTAGCGATCGATGACTACATTAGCAGCAGGCCTAGTGCGCTGTTTACATACTCCCTCTAAAGATAAGACCTCTGCCAAAGCATAGCGGAACTGCCTGTGGTCTAATTTGTTATCTACTGCATTGCACTTATAAATAATATAACTATTTAAAATGCTACAATTCAACAGGCGCTTAAATACCTTTATATACCATTTTAAACCTCTTTTACGTTCCATTAACCCTTCGTGCTCGGGAACATTTAATAAGGTATAAAGTACATGGGTCGTGGATCCGTGAACCCGGGTCTGGTTTGCTACGTAGGCAGGTACTCCCCTGGCCTCCGTCCTTGGCTGGGCTTCGTCGTCCAGTCCTCTTTGTGAGGATGTACCAGTGTGCTCCTTGACGATTATTATTAGGCTTATTTGGTAGCCCAGGCGCAGGACCTTTGGTATCTTTAAATCCAAGCATAGGACCCTGGAATTTATTTATTCCACAAATTATTATGCGAACCAAAAAATTAGTTTCAGAAGCCTCCGCCGATAGTATACACCATGGAGAGAACCCTACAAGCAGTTGGTGTTAAGTGTATACTACCAGGAACGGAGTTACAAACAAAATAATAATAAAAGAAAGAAATTATGCCGATGCAAAAGCAGGTAGGGGAGAGTTGGATAATACCGCGCGGTTGATAATTCCGCGCGTCAGCATAATTCAAAAACTATCCACTAGATCTGCGATGCAGTGGTTTTACATCGAAGTCGGACATGCCAACACTCTTCCCCGCGCACCGCCATTACGGTCCGCGCGACGACGGAGATAGCACGTGCTGTAGACCTTTTTTTCGTCCCTCAGTATAATTTTTCGTATACATTGGAAAGAGGTAAGTAATACTGTATTTATATTGTAATACTTTGATACTAAACTTTTTTAATGCTTGTATCCTGTAGAATTAACGTTAGAATTCATTTTTACGTACCTTAATATTTTCTATAAAATTTTGAGGTTGAATAATAAAATGATCAAGTTTGATAATTCCGCGCCGGGGGCGCGGTATTATCAGTCGAGGGCGCGAAATTAGAAACTATGAAAAGTGTTTTTTATTTACATTGACTTGTTTTCACCTCGATAAAAGTTACAAAGTTGGCTGGAAAATGTGTGTATGATATGTTTGTATGTGCGTCTGTTTGTGGATTTTATATATTGAGCGGAAAAAACCGATTTAGAATGAATTTGAGTATTTTTATTGACAAACTCAATTGTTTGTGATATCGATTGTTAAATAAAAAATATAATACCTACATACAATTTTTAGATGGACCAACCTGTGCCAAAGAGAAAGAAGAAGTTATGGAATCCTGAAAATTTGAAAGCTGCACTTGAGGCTATACGAAATGGAAGTAAAATAAAGACAGCAGCTAGGAACTTCAATATCCCTGAATCAACAATTAGGGATCGACTAAAGTTAGGAGAAGATTATGACCCCCCCATGGGGAGAAAGGCAACTTTTACAAAAGAAGAGGAGAAAGAAATGGTCTCATTTATAACTGAAATGGCAAAAAAGTTTTATGGGATAACCCAGCAACAGTTGCGTAAAATGGCATATGACGTTGCTGTTGCAAAAAAATATAAAAAATATTTTTTCATCGGAGAAAAGGATGGCTGGAAAGTGTTGGGTGTATTCATTTTTGAAAAGAAATCCCGGAATTTCTTTAAGGCTTCCCGAGCCAACAAGCCTAAACAGGGTTTTAGGATTTAATAAATCCGAAATAACCATTTTTTTTACTAACCTGGAGACACTCATGTCTAAGCATAATTTTCCAGCCAATCGAATTGTTAACGTTGATGAGACTGGGATCAGTAATGTACAAAAACCTGGTAAAATTTATGCCCCAACAGGACTTAAACAAGTAGGCAAGGCTACTAGTGCAGAACGTGGCCAGAACGTCACAGTTGTATGTGCATTTAGTGCAACAGGAATATATGTTCCACAAATGTTTATTTATCCACGACAGAGAATTAAATCTTCCCTGAGAATTGGTGGCCCACCGGAAGCTCTCTATGAATGCTCGAAATCTGGGTGGATAAATGAAGAGCTTTTTACGAAATGGTTACATCATTTTGCTAAAAATATTGGGGCTCATAAGCAAAACCCGGCGCTCCTTATTCTAGACAATCATTGCAGTCATCAATCGCTCGATGCATATGAATTTTGTCGCGAAAATGGAATGCATCTCCTGTCTCTGCCTCCTCATACATCACATAAGATATTTTAACTGCAGATCCTGTAATTGAAGAAGTATGCAAGCAAGTTAGTCAATCAGGTGTCGAAAATGAGCTTACAGAACTAGCAATTTGTCATGACAAATCCACTCATAGTCTACCATCGTCACCATCCATTTTAGACCAATCCAACCAATTGACATGTCAGACTCCTTAAAAAACAAACAGACCAGAATCCTTTTGATCCCGAAGAAACAGCATCAGTCATATCATTTAACAGTAATAAAAATGTAAACACGCCTTCCGCTGCTTTAAGTAAAGATATTATAAAAGATATCTCTGAGCCGAGCACTTCACGACGTATTCTAGAAGAGTTGAGCCCTATACCACAAAAGAAATTAAAAACAGAGACGTTTTAAAAAACAGCATTCTATTGTTCTCACATCAACACCATTAAAGGAGCAGTTAGAGGAAAAAGAACGAAAACGACAAATTAAGATAGTAAAAGAAAAGAATGCTGCAGAGAAAACGGTTAAAGAAAAGAAACAAGTTAAAGGAAAGTCTGCTAAGAGAAAAGTTTTGGTGGAAAGTAGTGAAGATGAAGAAATTAATATGAAAAGCAAGAAGAAAAAGGTCAGGCAAGGAAAAAAGAAAGGCAAAGGGAAGTTTAAGAAATGTATCGACAGCAGCAGTGAAGATAGTATGGATGATGTGCCCCTAATTCAACTGTGTGATGACGATGAAGACGACGACATAGAAAATCGTGATATTTGCGCTGTATGTCAAGAGTTTGGTCGTAATGGAGAAATATGGTTCCGCTGTTGTAGATGTTCGAATTGGATACATAAGGAATGTAGGGGAAAAGATTCTGCCAAAGACTTTTTATGTGATTTTTGCTATGATTAATATAACTTGTTATCTGATATTTAATCAGTATTATGTATTTTAAGACTGACTGTTCTATAGGTATATAATTCAAAGATTTACTTATGACTTTAGTTAAAAAAAATATTTACGTTTTGTTGACATAAAGAATTTAAGTTTTTGTTAATACTTATTGTGTAATTAAAATACTGATTTAATTTCTAGAAAAAGATTGAGTTTCTTTAACTTCAAGCAAGAAAATTACTTTGCATGATAGATATTCGTTTTTTTTTAAATTTTACTTTTGTTACATACTAATTTGTATGCTATTATATTAAATCTATGGTGGGCACGATTTTGTCAACCCTGGGCACGATATTATCAGACCAGTTTGACAATACCGTGTTTTTTTTTGATATTTGATAATAATTACTTTTTGGTTAAATTTTTGTAGTTTTTGTTATACGGTATGTGTACCTGAATAAATGTCCTGTAAATTACTCAATCTTGTTTATTTTAATATAAAACAGTTTCGTAATTATAAATCTAATTCCTTAGGGGCTCGGTATTATCCAACTCTCCCCTACGGTCTGATAAGCATCCGCTACAAAAAAGCTATACCACGCTCAGATGTGAAAAGTTTTGCTGAACTTCTAGAACGGGCTCGACATTTGGAAAGCCTGGCGAGAGAAGATAAAGAAGAACCGTCCACATCAGGAATGAGTACTATAAAAATTAGATGCACATTCTGTGGGAAAAAAGGGCACTTAGTCGACGTCTGTCGCAAGAGGCTGGCCAATGCAGCGCAAACTACGTCAAGCCCAATCAAATGCTATGGATGTGGAGCACCAGGAGTATTTCGCAGCAACTGCGATACATGCAAAAATAAAGAAACTCCACCCAAACCAGTCGCATTCTACACAATACGGTCGACATTAGAGACAAAGGCAAAAATACCCACAATCGAAATAACCGTAAAAGGTGAAAATGGTTACGCCTATATTGACACCGCAGCTCGATCTAGCATTGCTAGCGCACAGTTATATAAAACGCTCATTAGAAAAGGCGTTACATTTAACACACAAGCATCAAGCATCACTCTAGCTGACGGAAGCATAAAACCAACAAATTTGTTATTGACTACCATAGAAGTCATCATAGAAGGTCGGACACTACCAATTACGTTCTCCGTAATACCAGAAGCGAAAGAAAACCGTACGCTTCTTGGTATTGATTTCTTGGAGTCCGCAGGTATCATTTTAAACCTTCCCCAACGGATTTGGCATTTTATAGACGAACCAAAAAGAAAATACGAGTTCGTTTCTCTTAAGTGCGACAGCTCAATTCCACTTAGAGCTATGCAGAAATTGGAATTTAACAAGCCACCTCTGGATGAAAAAATGAATGAGCCTCAGCTTAGCACAATACAAAAATTAAAATTTGACAAGCCCGTGGATAGAAAATTGAAGGAGTCTGAGCCATTGACAGATTTTTTAAAATGGGCAAATGAATTAAAAATGGTTTCACCTTTACCCAACACACCTCCGCAAGTTAGTGATGTGGAAGATAGTCCACCAGCACCAAAGAAACCTAGATGGAGACTGCAAAAATTAGACACACCACCTCGCCCATCGCGCCCAAGGGAACCAGCCGACCAAAATTCATGTTTAGACCCACGTGTCACTTATCTTCCAATAAACCCTACTGCATTGTATTGCGTTGATATTTATTTATGTCCTAATGAAGGCACTTTACTTACCCCTTCAGAACAAATCACTTTTAATGAGATGTTGTTAGAAAATAAAGTAATATTTCAAAAAAATATAAAACCAACACCATTCGCACAACATAGAATAGATACAGGCAATCACCCTCCTATAAGTGTTAAACCTTATAGATTATCACCTACAAGGCAACAACAGTTACGCGATAAGCTTGATGAAATGATCAGTAATGACATTATAGAGGAATGTGACTCCCCATGGGCATCACCTGTAATTCTAGTGCCCAAAGGCGAATCTGATGTCAGAGTATGCGTAGATTACAGAAAATTAAACAAAATAACGAAACCTGATCGATATCCTTTGCCACGTATTGACGATTTATTACACCAGGCAAAAGCTATGCCTTACATGTCTACCATAGATCTACAATCCGGTTATTGGCAAATTTCTATACATCCAGATGATTACGATAAGACAAGTTTTATATCTCCGTTTGGAACGTTCCGTTTTAAGAGAATGCCATTTGGCCTACGAAATGCGCCTGCTACATTTCAAAGATTGATGGATAAATTCATTCAAGGATTAAACGTGAAATGGATATTATCATATTTAGATGACTTAATTATTCGATCTGTTTCTTTCTCTCAACACATAGAAGATCTAAAAGAGGTATTTGACAAATTAAAAGAATATAACCTCAGAGCAAATAGAAAGAAATGTAAATTTGTATGTTCAGAAGTAAAGTATCTCGGTCATTTAATTGTACCAGAAGGCATTAAAGCGGATCCAGACAAAATTTCTGCTATTACAAACCGCCAGGCGCCTAAAAATTTAAAACAATTAATATCATTTCTTCAAACAGCTTCATGGTATCGAAGATTTATTAATAATTTTGCAGAAATTGCTCGACCACTTACCAACTTAACTAAGAAAAAAAGTAGTTGGATATGGGAACAAGAACAACAAGAAGCGTTTATTAAACTGAAAACTGCATTAACTACCTCACCTGTATTAAGACAAGCTGACACTGATTTACCTTATATTATCAAAACTGATGCCAGTCAGTATGCAATAGGAGCAGCTTTGGTCCAGGGGGAGGGACAAGAAGAACATCCTGTAGAATATGCGAGTAGACTATTAACTCCCGCTGAATGTAACTACACAGTAACTGAAAAGGAAGCATTAGCCATAGTTTGGGCTATATCAAAATTTCGAGGTTACATAGAAGGTACAAAGTTTATTACCATTACAGATCACCAACCATTAAAATGGTTAATGAATCTTAAAACTCCTACCGGTCGTCTTGCACGATGGGCACTGCAGTTACAACCATATGAATTTAATATTCAGTACACTCCCGGACGGACTAATGTATTAGCTGATACATTGTCACGCCCACCATGTGAAAATCATAATGAAGAATGCATGCTATGTCGAATTGATGTAGACTTGCCAAAATTTAATGAAAAACAACTAAGAGAAGAACAATTAAAAGATGAAGTACTTGAAACCATTATAAAAAGTCTAGAAGAATGTAAAGAATCAAAAGATTATGAAGAATGGATTAAGAAAGGTTATTTACTCCATAAAGGTGTATTATACACATACAATCCAGATCAAGACGATGAAAATGCAAAGCTTGTGGTACCCCGACACGAAATAAATAATATTCTTAAAGCTTACCACGATTCTCCAACTGCTGGTCACATGGGGATTGAGCGAACCATACAACGCATCACAAATAACTTTTACTGGAAGGGATTAAGACAAGATGTAATAAAGTATATCAAAACTTGTCCTGACTGCCAAAAATACAAACCTTCAAACCAAAAACCGACAGGATTATATCAATCTACTCCTAACGCCCAACGATTTGAAGTACTTTCAATAGATCTTTTCGGACCACTACCAAAAGGTCCGCTTGGAGAAAAATGGATTTTGATTATTGAAGATACTGCTTCAAGGTGGATAGAAATATTTCCATTAAAAGAAGCTACTAGTCAAAATTGTGCCATGGTCCTGCTAAATGAGATATTCCTGCGTTATGGCCTACCCAGAAAAATAATCAGTGATAATGGAGTACAATTCATATCAGACGTAATGCAAAAACTGACATACTGTCTAGATATCCAGCAGATATTTACCCCACTATATCATCCTGAGGCAAATGTCGTTGAAAGAAAAAATAGAGACATGAAAACGCAAATTGCTATTATGGTAAAGAAAAATCACCAAAATTGGCCGTCAACTTTGCCTGCAATTAGATTTGCTATGAACACGGCTAAGTGTCAAACATCAGGTTATACACCAGCATATCTAACATTTGGAAGAGAAATGCGAACCACGTATGAATTAACACATGACCTCAGTTCTGTAGTACAGTCTGAGAATTTTGTAGCTGAAATAACCCCGAAGTTAAAACAATTGGTAAAAGTTTTAGCACTTGCCCAAGACAATATAGAATGCAACAAAGAAGCAACTCGAAACAGAGCAAATATCAAAAGAAGGCCTGATCCTAATTACAGAATAGGAGATCTAGTTCTTGTAGAAACACATCCTGTAAGCAATATAAATAAAGAATTTGCTGCAAAATTTGCTCCTCGCCGAGACGGTCCATATATAATAAAGAAAAAATATGGAGCATCTACATATGAAGTAGCACATCCAAATACGCCAGAGCAGACTGTTGGAAAGTATCATACTTCAGCTCTAACAAAATTTGAGATCAGAGATAATATGACTACAAATCCAATATATCCTATACGTCGCAGAGGCCGTCCACGGAAAAATCCTGATCCTGGTACTCTGTCGGGACGACTGTAGAGTACCAGAGGGGGAGGATGTAACAAACAGTACGGCGGCACACGCACACAGTGACAATTACTACGCGGATTAGCTTATGCATCATACGTAACACA
>DWJQ01000123.1:0-18241 GCA_018248915.1 Hesperia meskei straton | reverse complement strand
CTAACACCATCTACTAACAGGACTAACCATCCTAGTCCCTTTGAGTCTAATTCTAGGTCGGTCGCAGTTGTTATGGGGGGCAGGGGAAGGGTGGCACTGCATGCTCGTTTGCTATCTTAATTCCATAAAAAAAAAATCTAATGGACTTTAATGCTTAGTTAGATACATAACTACCTATTATACATTCTTATTTCTAATCAAACGAATCTTCTTTTTTTATTTTTATCGATGTATTTATATAAAACTCGTAATGTAAGTATTTTACGTGTTATTACATCGAGAAAACAATTCGCCTTTTGTACTGGTTACCGTAACATACGACCCATTACTTTGTAGCCTCTCGAGTAGGCCTCTTCTCGAAGTAAAACGAGATAAATAAACGTCACCGTTAAATATGTTAAGTAACCACTGTAACGACAAATTAGGCGCATTGTGGTGCCATGACATCACAATGAGTATGGAAGTGGGACATTTGGATTTCCCAATCACATTTTGGTCAAGATTTTCCGGGTGAGCATCGGTAAACTTGGCCGCAGACAATGAGCCGTTAACTAAAAAGGAAGGTTTATGATTTTATCGTTTGGTCACAGCCTAACGAGCGTCATGTTTGATGTCCCACAACGAACATGACAGTAGTTGATGTGGAAACGGGGTGAAACTTGTTCCCAGATTTCTAACAGAATTTGGGTAAGAGCTTGAAGTTAAGGACACTGTGAAATTCGTTTACCAACAGCTTTACAATCATCCATTTTCAATATTATTTTCTATCACACACAACCATGCCGAACAGACACGATAGGTACATGGGGCGATGTCTTAACGGCGTTGATAAATCTGATATCTAATACCATACAATGGAACACTGTTGTTTCTTACACTGTGGTCCTGTAGCATAACAGTGAGTGGGGAGATGAGTACTGGCCAGGACATCGGCCCAGCGCGGCGCAGTGGGTTTTCTGAAGGCTGCGGCGCGGGCCGCATGCCAATACGAGAGTGACCTCGCGCGACCCTATTAATACAACAATCATTCGCTATCTGCCCTAGTATCTTGGACAGATCCAACCATGATGTTCATCTGGCTGTGTCTTTGCTTAGCGGCAGTGAAAGTCAACGGTGCCCCCGCGAATGGATTCGTGTTTCCGGAAGAAAAGAGGGTGGAGAGAAAACTGGAGCCGATTATCACACCTCCTGTTCTGCCAGTGTTAGAGCATTTGGAGCGTGATCCGAGTACGCTGTTACCGAGCGATAGGCAAAAGCCAAGGAGTCCAGTGAACCCAAGGTTCGGTTTGGGAGGAGGTTTTAACGTGAAGCCTTCAGGCAACGGCGGGGTGTCCGCTAGTATTAGCAGCAGTGCGAGTGGTGCCGGTGCCAGCCACTCAGCCTCACAGTCGTTCTCCTTTGGCTTCAATCATGGATTCAGCGCATCACATTCGGCCAGTCAAGCATCGTCATTTAATGGTTTTGGAAAGTAAGTTTTATTGAGTGTGTTTTACTTAAAAATAATTTCATCAATTACCGGATTCATTTCTATTAGATATGGATTCAAACTTGCCATAAAGTTTACCCACCTGAGTAGGTATGTATATTTTAAAATATTCGGTAGCCAATTATCTATCTATATCTTATCTGAGTATAAAAAGGCCACTCACTCATCAATAAAAATAGAAAACCGCTAGACTTATAAAAATGAAATTTAGCAGCGAGGTACCTACTTTATAGTTTATAGTACCTAAGTAGACGTTTGCTAAAAAGGATTTTGTCATATTCCACCTCTAAGGGAATAAAATACAGATTGCGATTGTGATTAAAATTTTGTCGAGTTTAAAGCAGTGTCTATCTATGAATATTGGTTTTTAAAATGATTGTTAGAAGTAATAAAGCACCTGTTTGAATGTTTTTGCTAAGCAACCCCAACAGGGGCACCGTAACCGGGCGTGCAAGGCGTGCGGGGCACGCGGCCTTACGGCGCCCCTGTACCCCTAAATGTTTCGTCGAACGTCCACGCGCCGCGGGCCAAGCCGCTGTCAAAACCAGTATCGAATTATAATAATATAACAGGCATACTTGAAATCAGAGTAACTTAAACATTATACATAATTATAGAGAACTTAGCGATTTTAACTTTGGTTGGAATTCTCATACTCTACTATTAAAAAATCTCCATTGATTCATCCAATGAACCTGTGTAGTTTATGACAGCCTCAGAAATCTATTATGTGAATAATAGCAATTCTTCTCAAATTACTTATTAGGTATCTAAATTCAGCACAACAATAGGGCAGTAGGTACGTTTTATGGTTCTTTTCTTTAAGAACGAATAATCCCATGTCTGCTATTCTACATTCTACCGTAAGCATCAATACACCATCTCAATACAATATCTCAATAGACTGGCAGTAATAACTTTAAAAAATATACATTACTGATGATGAAAATGTTCAGACAGAAATCTAGTTTTCAATGAAAAAGAAGCATTTAACTAAATGTACTTAGGTATATAATTGATATCATTTGTGCCTTTCAGTAAGTATGACCCTTCACTCTATGACTAAGTAATACAGTAATACTGGTTCGCGTGTGAAATCGTTTCCTTAGAATCCTATGTTACGTGATAGCTGGTTGTTATACCTACGATTCAAGGCGCCCACGCCTACGAGTTCAAAGTCAATGACCAAATTTAACCTTTAATTTGTTAATACAAAATTTTATCTACGTAAATGAAAATCTGCAGTTAAAAATTCATAGCTACAATTTATAAAAACCGTAATACTTAATTAAATGAAATTTTAAAGAAGTCATAATTTTACTAGGTCCCAGTTTCTACATTTACAGTTATATATTAATTATGCGACTGAATTAGACGAGGCTTACTAGCCATAATTAAATTATATTATACCTATAATTATATTGAACTGTTCTTGTCATAGTTCTCATACTTACCTACTATTTACTAACGAACTAACTAATGTTTCAATACAATCTGCCGAGTAGGATTACCGAACCAGACCAGACCCGATTAGTTTTATGCTATGTCGCGTCGGTCCGAGTTATCACGGGCGGCAGCGGAAGGGTTGCTGTGTATTCGTTTGGTACCATGATTCAAAAAAAAGTCTTGGGATTAATCAATGTTAAGTTAGTATATCAAAAATATCCTACACGAGTGCAAGTCTCATCGAGATTAATCAATTTCAATTGCTTTGGATTGTCCACTTGCAAGTAATATTAATTTGTATTAGTGCGGATTATTCTTAGATGCGTGAATCTGCGTGATACATTCGAGGACGGCCGGAAGAATTCTTGATCTAGCAGCTCTTGAATAATGTTATTGACTTATTGTAACTGGAAAAATTGCGAATAATCGTTGAGTGCCTTCATCTGGAGTCTAAAACTCAAAACGTAACACAAGAAAAAATAAACACAAGCACAACAATAACATGTAATGCAGTTATGGCAACACCCTGCAATGCAACATAAATTCTTTGATGTGAAGTGAGGATTCCTCACTTAGGAATCAACAAAATAACCTTTTTTATTTTGTAAATATACATATTGTATCTCTATTGTTTTACTTTGTTATTTTTGTTAATATTTTATAAATAATTTGAATCCACCTACATATTCGTCTTCGAACAATACGTGAAAGATCTAAACAATTAACTACTATAAACTATAACTAGGTACCTTTAGATTTATCTATTGTTATTATTCATTAAACAAACCTAAACCTAACTGTTATGTAAAACCTACCACAAGCAAAAATTATCTCCAATAATGAAAACCGCGTTCTGCACACCAGTAAGTACCTACCTACCTACCTAATTATAGCTATACTTTAATCAATTCTTATAATAATAAGTACATAAATGTTTCGTTCTTCTGTTTTATCTTGAAATTACCACTATCGCTTATAATAAGTATTTGCTTAGACTGCAGATTAAATGGTAGAGAACATTGAATTGAGGTAGGTACCTACTATATCTCAATGGTAGAGAAATGTTTGAGCACTATACCGCAATGCATTTTGTGTCATAAAGTTTAAAAAATAAATACGTATTATATAATTTAAAATATGAGTAGCTTATCTTCTGACCCAAATGAGAACAAACTAGCAATTAATTTATTCAATTCCTAATAATTCTCTTCTAAATTCTAAGTTCCAATTTATCAAAAGCCTCTCTTAAGAAAGTACTTAGGTATATAGGTACCTAATATTAAGTTTAGTCAATTTCCTTCAAAAAAATTCTTCCAACCTTGCGGGATACAATTCACTGAATTTATTTGAATAAATCTGTGGACATTAATATTTAACGGCTCGATGCTTATGTAACTGTGTATAACAGCTATGTAGGTAACCTGCGATGGGAGTATGGGTCGGTAGATTTATGGCAATTCAAATTCAAATTTTTCAAATCGTTGTACATAGACTCAGTAGGTAGGTAGGTACCTACCTATGTACGAAAATAATTACGTACATGGGAAATCGTATGTATTTGAACTACCTATTAGTCTATTAATGTTATTGTATTACTCAATATCTATGTCTTAAATAAGTAATAAGTTCTAGTAAATTATGTTACACGGTTGGGTATAATCGTAACAAAAACAATTGTAAAATCAACTATCAATGTATGTAGATAATACTGTGAGGTGATTATGATAATTTGTTTAAATAAGTACATACCCAAGTAAAAATATTTTTCAGAGATTACGAGCAATCTGAAATTTAGGAGTGCCCATGATACTTAGGCATTAATAATATTACAGATTGGCGTCTCTATGTAATCGTTTAAAAACTAAATACCTAACTTCTGATAACCAATCAGAGAAACACTTAAAGACCAGAGTTACCTTCAATCCTCAGTGATCGCCTGAGTTATGAAACAGCAAGCATGGTCGCCCGATTAGTAGTTATAGTAAGCTAGTAGGTAAGTAGAAATCTTGAGTGTTTCCGTTCTTCAGACGGCACTTTTCAGCCGTTGGTTCCGGTTGTTATCGTTAAATAGCAGTTATAAAGCGATCTCAGACCCTCCACCAATCTTCACTGGAATAGAGTTATTGATTATGCTCTGGACCTCCTCAATTAAGAGGAGAGACCCGTGCTCAGTAGTAGGTCACTAATGGGGTAGAAGCTAATCATAGAAACTCCTAAAACTGTGTCGCAAACAATATTTATTTGCCATTCCCCGTTAAATATTTTACCAGTACAAAAATAATACCAAAACAAAACAAGTACAAAAAAATAATAAAAATATTACCAGTACCTACACACAGTTCAATTTAGCTTCTAAGCAAAATGGCGTCAATCTTCAAAGTACGTTATTCACAGAAGCGGAAAGCTAGCATTTGTGTGCGATGCAATGAAAGTGCAGAAGCAAAAATTTAAAGTGAACTAATTAAATGTTTGTTCCAGCGGCTTCAGTGGCAGTCAGGCTAGCAGTCAGGCGGCGGCGTTCGCTGGCGCGGGGCAGTCCGCGTCAGGGGCGGCGTCGCAGGCCGCTGCCCTGGGGAACAACTTCGGCAGCCAGAGCGCTTCGTCGGCCTTCGGCTTCAACTCTCTCAACGGGTTCTCGCAACCTGATGTAAGTAGATACCTAGATACTTATCATACTTTTAGAAGTGTTTATCATTCAAATGTTCAAACATCATTTAGATCTGTATAAGTGATTCGCAATGAGCCCTACGACTAAATGCTGGTACACCATAGTAAAATACTTTAGGTGGAGGGGGCAAGCTATCACGTAAAATAAAGCGAACCTTGGAAAAACGACCCTATGTAACTAAAGAACAGCCATACCGAACCGTATTACAATAAGTGTAGTGAATAAATATCGCGAGCAGGGGCGCCGTAACCGGGCGGCACCCTTGGGGGGGCGGCAAATTGAGGGCTAAATGGACCCTGGCGGGGCGACATAAACATAAATCTGTAGGAGATTCCTATTGAACCATTGGTGTGCAAATCGGTTTCGCACGCGGGCGCCAACACACCTTACGGCGCCCCTGATCGCGAGTGTGTTCTTTTTAAGGGTACCGTACATAAACGCAACGCTATTTAATTGTTCAACCGCTGCGAATTAATTCCACAGCAGCTATCTACTCATACATTTATTTACCATTAACCTTACTCCAAACAAAAAGTAGGAAGAACATTATTATCACTTATTGCTATGATCGTCTTTATGAGCTTGACGGAAGCAAAACCTGATTCCATCAGTCGGGTAGTCGGCTCGATCAACCGTTCAAGTTATTTAAATACCACGGTCGAATGTAATTATACACTGTAGGTATAATAACACCTGCTGTTATACCTAGTCTCTATTATGCTTATATGGAATTTGATGAAATATATTCATATGAGTCTGATGCGATGAAAGGAGAATAATTATGTTATGTAATGATGAATAAGTTATTTACTGACTCATCGTATTATATAATCGATACACATACACGTGTCATGGACCAGGCCCGCAGTAAACGGGTGTGCAAGGCGTGCACTGCATGCGGGCGGCACGTCCAGGGGGTAGGGGAATGGACCACGCAAGGGCGGCACGGGATGTTATTTAAATCAAAGTAAGGGGCATGCAAAATGAGATTGCATGTGGGCACTCATGCAGCTACTGGTGGCCCTACCCTGGACAGCATCAATAACATATCTGTAACACTTACAACTCGAGAACCAGCATTTAGGTTTCTGCTATATACTTAAATGTGAGCCCCTGTCGGGTATCAAACAGAACTCCTCGCTTCGGAGGCAATCACTACTGTGGTACTAGGCAACACAGTCGTTTATGAACGAGACTTAAATGAAATCAATTAAACATATAAACTTTATTTCTTCTTCTGAGTTGAGAGGAACATTCCGAAACAATTTGATTCGGTATGAAGTTTTGGTTGAGAATTTCGGGTTTATTTTTAAAAAATCCCACCAGTCCCTATTTGTGCAGCTGATATAATGAATAATTTCAAAGTCATGGTCTCATGGTTCAATAATTAAGGTTTGGTGAATAAGTTCATAAGTAGTTTCTTTCACAAAAACACAGGAATGAATGTGTAGCAATTAAACATCTCATTGCGTCATCTTTTTATCTCTTTAAAATATATCTAAAAAGGTTTATACTTTAAGTGAGTCATAACGTCGTAACATACTTAGACGTTACTTATTTTAAATAGTCATATAACTATAATAGGTACCTACTAACATTTAAAATCGAAGGGGTGACTGTGGTATTATTATGATTCACTGTATTACATACTAAAATAAATTGAATACTATAGGTACCTACCTCGAATATTTAAATATTCATCATAACACTCATAAGGTGTTGTATAGATCATAATTATTATAGAGGCAGGCAACAATAACAGCATCAACTGTGCATACATATGACGTTTTATTTAATATAATTTGTTGCTTTGTTTGACCTTTACAACGATTACATTTAATCCATACAGTGAAATGGTATCTATATACCTAACAATAAGGCTTGATTATAGTATTATATAGTGTAGGTATATTTTGAACTATTATTATTTATTAAAAAATGGCGATCTCATTTGATATAGGTAATAAGATAAAAATTATTTATAATCTACAGTAATAATGACAATAAATTATTACCTCATAACATAACAGAACCTAATAATTATTAAGTTCTATTTATACCAATACCTACAACACTGTGACCAACACAGAACAAGACTTACCTAAATTAAGATAGTTAGCCAGTTAGTAGGTAAATGGTGTTAAAACATTAAGTGGTTAGCTTAGTTGATTCATTAGTACGCATTAGACCTCGGGCAGAGACTATTACTAACAGTTATACAGTTAACAATAAGTAATTATAAGTAAATTTTGCTTTAAAACAAATGCTAATAATTTAAAATCTTTTTACAGCCCTCTTTCGGCGAAGGTCTTCTGGACGTCCGACACCGAGGAGTCCCGAACTTCCCGTTTCCTAGTCTAATAGGAAGAGGCAAAGGAGTGGGCGCGGCGGCATTCAGGAACGGAAAGTTCAGGAGCTTACTAGACGCTAGCCCAGAGGACTTCTTAGCAATACTAGTCTCCAATTAGAGGATGCAATATTAGTTATATCTATGTGATTTGGTACATTTTTACCCCGTTGTATTTGAATACATTGTGCTAAAATAGAACAAAAACTGAAAATGAATTTTACGTTTTGTACAACGTGGGCATCGCGTTTGAAAACGCATGTATTTATTTACAGAAATCATTAGGGTCTATATACGTTAATGGAGCTTTAAATATAATCGGACGGCTTCGGCGACATGGATGTCTCGTCCACACCTTTTGTTGTCTTACAAAAAAAACAACGTATTTTTTCTAATAAGCTCAAAACGATTCTACGTTATTTGGGAATGATACTAAGTAATCAATTAAAAGTTTTTGCTGCCAACCGCTCTGTGTCGACCGTGGTTGATACACAACAATTAGTACCTACGAATTACCTTCACTCACTATAAATATTAAATAATTTACACATACAATAAAGTCGGAGATACAATAAAGTCATCATAGTACTAAGGTGTGTAAGTAGACAGCCACATAATGTCACAAGTGGTAGGTACCTTTTAAAATGGTGCTAATGAATGTATAATTATATCACAAATGTGAAGTATTTCCGTGATTACATTAATGGAATAAATCACGTCATGATATCAAGAATGTTTACATATTTAAAATCAATGTGCATTTTGTTCTATGTTAGTTGACTGACATGTTATTTATTAAAAGTAGAATTTAAGTTATTCATAAAAAATTAAAAAAGTGAAATGATTAAATAAAACAACGATAAACAAGGAATTCGTTTTATTCTCTTACATAATAGTATTATTATTTATTACGTAATAGCTATTCCCTCTTCTTGGTAAATCAGCTCTAACACAATACACTCACCGATAACATTGCTATTTATATTTTATTTTAGCCATTGGATAACATATCTGTTTTAAATATTATTTTGATGTAGTTTCTGAAAAACGTTCCAACTTACACTCATGACATAATTAAGGTAATGATGATACCAAATTCATTGTGGGACCTATATTTAATAGCTCACAAAATCTTACCTTCACTGTCACTATAAATATCATTTACACATACAATAAAGTCGTAGATACAATAAAGTCCATTGTTACCATGCGCCATGAGGTTATGAACATTTAAATTTACATAAAACTATCTACATGTACAGATTTGTCCACATAGCAGAATAATATTGTAAGTACTTAAGTACGGATTAAGTATATCACATTACTAATTACTTCATGAATGAATTTATTATTTAACTACATATTTATCGTTTTTACACACATAGTAAATCAAAATGTAACACCTACCTACTTCTACTACTTATAATCCACCTTAAGCATTAATTAGAATAGGGTAATATTCTTATTTAATTATTGTTTCGTTAATATACTGTTTGTCGTATGCGGAAGATAATCTTCTTTCTGAAATGTTTAATATAAAGTTCAGCATTTGTTTACGATAAATTTACACATAAATTTATCCAAACATTCTGTCTGGTAAACACGGCACTTTCCAAAGGAATAAGAGATTGAAGGAATGTAGGAAGTAAGGAACCATCCACACAAAATAACCAGAAGAGTAATGACAATGCCCTGAGCGGTCTTATCTGTTCAGAGCGATTATTTTCAGATAACCCACGAGAATTAAAGCTAGAAAACAAGAGATAACACGTACACTGAGATAACACGTTCACAGGTGAACTGCTGATATTGCGAGACAGTCTTAGACATAAAGTGTAAACATGAATAGTTTAATTTAACCACAAATAGTTTAATTTAACGCAAATACATATCATAAAAATTTAACAAATATCAGTTGTTATATATACAAATATATTATGTATTTTGAAAATAGTCCATTGCAATGGTATCAGTGGTATCAATGATATCTCCATTTGTGCATTTTAATGTTTTTTAACACAACTCATTATAATAAATCTAAGGTAACTGACAAACAAATGGAAATTTTCGAAACTAATTATGTACACATATTACCTTTACAATCCAATGGTCTCATCATGGTTATCAGTGACTTTAGACTTTAATCTGTGAGATTGAAGATGTAGTTCATGAGATTTAAGATTTTAAACTATATTTACAATACTTACAAAATAATTGAAACAATTTTAACATTACATATAATAATTTAGAGATTTGCTACAATATTGTTACGTTATATCTTGTTATTACATACATCTAATATTATGTAGTTTGAGAATACTCATATTTACAATATTACATAGTGCAAATTAATTTAACACGTAATCACGCCTCTAAAACATAAACAAACTACAATAAAAGCTGTGCATCATTCATAACACTGTGGAACAAAAGACGTGGGAAGTTCGTTCAACAGTGTTGACATGGAATGGAATGGAAGATAAAAAATATAGTGAAAAGCATGTCATAAAATATATGTATATGCAAACTCCAGTAATTTGTTTGGCGAAATTGATATTGATCAGTTCTTCATATTCCCAATTATTTAAGCAAGAATGTACCTATGTGTTTTAAATTCTGAGTTATTGGGAACATTCTGGTTGCACTATGTCTGGTTTTACTTCTATGTCTACAAGACCAAATGGCTTCTCATTAGAATGGACTTTAGAATGATTTTTAAGCTGATCCTTTCTTTTAAATGTTTTGTTGCAAACCTCACATTGAAAAGGTCTCTCATTTGAATGTGTTTTAAGATGAGTATTCAGATTACCTTTTCTGTTGAAAGATTTGTTACACACATTACAAGAATATGGTTTATCACCTGAGTGTACTGGCATGTGTTTCTGTAGATTACTATGTGAAGTGAATGCTTTTTGACATACATCACATATATAAGGTTTTTCGCCGGAGTGTTTTTTCAAATGACCTTGTAAGTAATAATTCCGACTGAATGAAATCATGCACAAGTTACACGAATAAGGCTTTTCACCAGAATGTGTTCTCGCATGGGTTATTAGATTGCACCTTTGCGTAAATCCTTTCTGGCAAACATCACATGAGTATGGTTTTTCGCCTGAATGCGTTTTTATATGAGCACTAAGATTAGCTCTTTGACTAAATGCTTTGTCACACACTTCACATACGAATGGCTTCTCACCAGTATGTGTTCTCAGATGTGCTTGCAGAACGTTTCTTAAAATAAATGTTTTTTTACAGATATCACATGCATATGGCTTCTCTCCAGAATGTTTTCTCATGTGGTTTACTAGATCATGCTTTAAACTAAATTCCTGCTTACATAAGTCACACGAATATGGTTTTACACCTGTATGTGTTCTTAAATGGGTTATTAAATTATATTTTTTACTAAACTCTTTGTTGCATACATCACATGAATATTGTTTCTTACCAGAATGAATTTGTGTATGTGCCCCAGTATGAATCGGTAAAAGGCTTTGGTTTCTTTGCTTCAATTTCTGAATCTCTTCGAAAAAAACATAGTCCGAAGGATAATCTTCACCTATACAAAACAAATGATTACCTATTTGATACTTTGACACATAAAAGATACATAAAATACAAATTTTATACTACTTGTAAATCATAAAATTGAATAAATTACATGTTTATAATATACTAGAAAATCCGGCCTCGCTTCGCTTCGGGAAACCAGTTCCTTCAAAAATCTCTATCAATTTTAACAAATTATGTTATTCCGATGTCTAAGCTATATTAGGTACTGCAAAGTTTCATGAAAATCCGTTCAGTAGTTTTTGCGTGAAGGCGCAACAAACACACATTCACTCACTCACTCACATACATCCTTACAAACTTTCGCATTTATAATATTAGTAGGATAGGATAGGAAGGATGGTACCTACCTACTTAGTCAATAATTTTTTTTTCTTCTCCTTTTCGAAGATGGAACGTACCTGTGGGTGATGTTTTTGGTGTTATTATAATTATCCACGAGGCACCATTCAATCTAATTCTAAGGCAGCTCGCCTGCTCGTTTTATGCCTGTTACGTAAAAAAATATTGCAATTTTGGACACAACATTTCATCCATCCAATTCCATTAGGATCTTAAATCCGACATGGAAATCCGGAAAACTCATTTAATAAAGCTTTATTATAATTTATCTCTGAATCGTGAATGATCTTCAAGTTCGACGGCAAGATTCCGCTCCTACACGAGAAAGTTCGGAAATATGTAGAATAGAATGAAAAAGATAATCTCAGATAACGAAAACTGTTACCGGCTCGGTTGAGTTCCCGCCATTGTCGGGAGATTTCCCGCCAGTTTCAGACGAGATGTAAAATGCTGTGGACGTACTCGTAGCATCACGTAGCATCTCGCATCTCACGTGATCGACGCGCGCGAAATGGATTTTCTTTCACAGATTAACGTATAAAAATTTGACGAGTGTAAAAACAATTAACACACGTCAAAACTAATAAACGATAACATTTTAAATCTATGCTTTTAGTTCCATAGTAACTTACTATAAAAGTTTTTTTTCGTACATAAACAATGGTTGCAAAATTTGAAGAAGAAAATTGCAAACTTGAGGAACCCTTCAAACGTGTATTCAGTGCTAAACTTTTTCAACATTAAACATTTTAAATCTTTTGGATGACGTGTAAAAGTGCATAATAGTTTACACTCTTGGATGTCTGAAGACTTAGGAGAATGGGTAAGTATTGGTGTGCATTTAACTACATTTTGACAATTACAATACATTATAATTAAAAAGATTAAAATTAAAGAAATTAAATAAATCATTTAGGTACAATTATTAAAAAAAAAATTGAATGAGAATTTTAAGGCACTTATACTACTTATTGCTTATACTGTGGTTAAGGTCAAGTTCGCAAGGGTAGCAGATAGAGAAAAAGTATTATGAACTGTTATTTAAGGTATTTATACGAGTATAATAATTATGGGATATAAATGTAGGGAATATATAAAACGTACAATCTAGTTTATTAGTTCTGAAGCTTCGTTGAAAATAAGAAGTTAAAGTTGAAAGTAAAGCAGTTTCCTTAAATTGTTAAGTTTTTCAAAAAACTTGAAAATAGTTGCTCCTACTACATAAATTGAAGACATTTATCAGTAAATAATTATTTGTTGTTGGCCTTTTATTGACTAACATGAATTTATTTATGGATGGATTGATATAAAATAAACATTAAATATAAATAAAAATCACCGCTAAAGAATTAAAAATCATTTTTAAACCTATTACGTAGGTAGCACATTACATTTATACATCCTTTAATACATACTTACTACTTACTTAATATTACAAATTCGAAAGTAACTATCTGTCTGCATGTTACCTTTTCACGATATCAAGTTACTTGAAATTTGTGACTCAGGAAAGACAGTACGTTAATTTTTTTATCCAGGGAATCAGCCTATATGGGGTAAAAAAGGGACTGGAAGGATTAAAAAACTCATCAGATTGTGAAATTGTGATGCGTTTCCGTGAGATCACTTTAACTGTCCTCCTTCAAGAAAGGTGTAAAAAGAGCACTCCTTCAGGGCCGGCGTTCCTCTGGTGACTCCCCTGGTGTTGCTCGTGTCCATAGGCGACAATGACCATTTACCATCATGTGGCTCGTCTGCTTTTATCATCAGCCCTTCAGGCTATAAAAAAACTGTAATTTTTCTTGGTCAAGTCCGTCTCACACGGGTGAAGTCGGGGTCGAAAACTAGTTGACAATAGAAATTAATCAAATAAGTGAAAATAGAGTGGCTCTGCTTACAGTTTGTAATGTTAAGTCAATAAAAGGTTATATTTTGAAAGTTAAGACTTCATCATAACTCTTCTCGTCTCAATCACTCGGAACTTTCAGCACCGAATATTAAATATCAAAGGTATCGTATAATATTTGTTTGGTCTTAAAAGTCTTACTTTTTGTCACTTTAAAGTACCTAGTTATTGCCTGCGGGTTCGCACGCGTAAAAGACGGACAAAGAAAAAATACCTACTGTTGAAATGATCCCACGGGAACGTATCACCAGGAATAAATTTTGCAGTCCAGATCATGGTTTCTCTATGTGTCAAATTTTATCGCAATCTTATCAAGAATAATTATGATAAGTGTTATATTTCTTTCACTTTCTCTTTTCACCCAAATAAGATGAGATTTTCCGGATAAAAATATCTCATGTCCTTTCTGGGATCTCAAACTATTACCATAAAAAAAACATGTAAATCGATTCAGCAGATAAAGCGTGAAACAGACAGCTGGTACTATCACATTTAGTATATTAATATGGATTTTTAAAATAATATTGTACAGGCCTGATAAGCCTACGTTTACTAAATATAACAATGGGTACCGCCATACCAAACTCACTTATTAAGGGTCCGGGGCTCCATTTCAGGTTAGGTATCGAATCGTGTGTCCTTACGGGTCAGCCTTAGAGCGCGACTAAGCGGTCACACGAGATTTGGCAGCAGTCTGTGTAAAGCACTCGCTACCTTGTGTATCCGGGGGACTAGACGGTCAAAATGCTCGTTGAAGTTCCAACGGCTGTCCAGTACCAGCCCGAGGTACTTCATGTGCCTGCCCACTTCCAAAAATGCGTCGCCTACGCGCACCGACGTACAAGAACACACGAGGTCTTCGGCCGTGGAACCATAACACTTCGGTCTTGCTCCAAGCACGACCGTCGAGAGTGTCGTCGGCGTAGCAAACTATGCTGACGCCGAAGGGCAGCTGGGTTCACAATACGGCATCGTATGTGGAATTCCAAAGGAATAGTCCTAAGACTGACTCCTGTGGAACCCCGCACACGACTTTCTTGGACACTCCCGTAACGGCCCGGATAACTAACGCTTCGGTCCAACAGATAGACCGTTACAACGCGTCACAAATAGAGAGACACCTTATGATATACTAGGGCCTCCCTTTTCGTATTCCAGGGCAGAGAGTTGAAAGCGTAGACAATGCCAAGGCTGACTGCTGCACTTTGCCTTTGGATACGACCTACTCTGCGAGGGGTCTTAAACACCCACGTCAAGTCATCTTAATGTGGCTACGAGTGTAGGTAGAGCGTTATTTATGTCGTATATTAATATGAAAGTTTTGACATTGCTAAATTTACTCATGTATTTTAACATATACGAGTAATTAGTTAATTACTCAGAAGTTTTGAACTAGTTTACGGCCTTTTCTTCCAGATCATTAGTCCGAAGAGGACGTTTACGTCTTAGTAGTAGGTAGTTACTCGAGTTAAGAAGTACAGTGCAATGTTTTTAAGTATGTAATTTTATGGAAACTTAAATCATGGATATATATGCGAGTATACTAGTCGCTTGATGATTAGTGGACACCGCTTAAAAGAAGATGTTGCTTTTGTCATGGAATAAGGTATCAAATGAGTTAACCCCTCCGCTGCCACCCATAACAACTGTGATTGACGTAAAACAGGATTCAATTAGGGATCTACATGATAAGTCCAGTTTGCAGATTGTGTTGGAACATTATTTGGTGCGTTTGTTAATAAGTGTGAGGTCAGGGACTGTTAGTGATAGTTAGACCTTTTAGTTGTTGTTAATTAAGTATAACAGTTATAGTAATTGATGTAAAAAATTATAATTAATAAGTGTCTCGTTTTAATTCGGTCAAAGATGCGTTGTTATAGTTTAAGAGGGTTAATTGGTGAGTAGGTAGGACTTGGGCAGGAACTTTTTGTTTAATATTAGTTACTTACAGGGCATAACTAGGTAGGATAGAGAGGGGTGGAGGTAGGAGATACTCTGCCCTAGACCTCGGATAAAGTTCCTACCGTTTTGTGTACCTATGTAAAATCTACCTCTTCTAATTGCCCTCGTCATTGTACGGGCATGTACCTATGCAGTTTAAAGGAATGCTCACGATTGTTTTAGAGGCCTAAGGACGCTTCTGTAATTTGTGAGTGTTCTATGCTGCGCACATACACAGCACGCACACAGCCAAACGTAGGCAGAACGTAAGGCGCTTTGCCCACGGAGCAACTGGAGTTGAGGCAACTATCAACTTTTTAAAAGTTTCCTGTAAAAAGTTGATAGTTGTTACAACGTTTACAGTTGCCGCAATTTTAAAAACCGGTATAATATTTAACAGTTGCTAGTTGCGGCAATTAGGAACTGACCTCGTCAACGATTACAGCAACTGAAAACTGTTGACGATTGCCGGAACCCGAAACTCGAGTTGCTGTGTGTGCGTAGTCCAATTGAAATGTATGTAAGCAAGTAGTTGCCAGTTACTGCAATAGTTGCTCCGTGGGCAAAGCGCCTTATACTACGCAGTGATAACAAGCCAACACTCTTTCAGTGAGAATTCATTCTGACATATTCAGATTTGTTATCCTATAATTATATAAGGTTCGCAAGTCTTCTTACGTTATGCCGCCTGCCCTTTGTAACGGTAACTGCCGTTGGCAGACAATTACGTCCGGTACAATTTCCTCGTATTTTAATACAAAAAAATGTTTTCTGTTTCGATAAATAAAACACCTTAATAATGTGCACCAGAGTCGTGTTTCTATTTTTTTGTTTTGCTGAAGCAATTCATGAGTAACTTTAATTTTTTATAGAATTAAGGTAATTAACGAGCATACAGCACAACCCTTAGGCTGCCGTACATGACAACTATGACCGACCCAGACTTACTTCTTCTCACTCAAATAGGCACTTGGATAGTCCAATTTAGTAGATGGTGTAGATTCTATACACTGTAGAACATTACTTGGTTAGTTTGTTAATAAGTGTGATGACAGGAACTATTTGTGACAGTCCTGTTAGTTATTGTTGGTAATGTCCAGTAAGTGATCGTTAGGAAGGGTCGCGTTCTGATTCGGTCACAGATACGTTGCTACCTTTGAGCCCGGCTGCGTCAATATTAAGTGTTATTAAGTACCTATACTACCTACACATAGCAACAGACAGCGCGGTCAGTAGATGGAAGGGTGACCGCTAGTAATACAACTTCTTTTGTGTGAATAATGAACCTAGTGGAAAGTTACTCCAAGTTTAAAAGTTTTTGTTTTTTTTTCTTACATTTTCCTTTAGAGAATCACATGACAAGGACAAATAATTTTATACTTGGAACTTTACATCCCGTTTAATAATAAGACTACTTGAGCATTTCCATGCTTTGCAGAGCTCGTAAAATAAGTCAGCCCCGATTGGGGTCATTACAAAGCAGTCGTTAATCATATCATGCCTTTGAATTAACAGGATAAATCTCAGACCGATGATATAATATATATATAAAAATCTTTAAGTGCAAGACGGTCATTAGCTGGAAACGGGTACAGAATAGCGGTCCTGACACAACTACAGAATAGAGGTACTTTAGGGTAAAACAATACCTTCATGCCCTTACAACAATACCTGTATGTAAGGGCATAAAAGTATTATCTTGGCCGAATGTTACGTAATAAATCAATCATTTTAATAAAATTATCCGTAATATTTTGGAATTATGCAGACAATACGAATGGAAGTTAGAAAATGAAAAGTGTAAGATTTTGCGGGACGGTAATGGAAATATGTTGACTGTGCGTTATCACAGATGCGCTTTTTTTGGTCAATTAGTTTTTTATTTGCATTACGCTATTGTTATCGATCCAGAATCCTCAGTAAGCTGCGTAGCAACTGTTAAAAGCAACTTACCACGTACTATTAATTGCTATTACTTTACTACTGCCCTCTTCAGAGATAATGGAGACATAAAATTGAGGACAGCCGCAAAAAAAAACACGAGTTGAACCCTACACTGTTTAATTATAACACAAAGTCACCTCTTGAAAGTTAATCTTAGCTTAAGTAAAGGAAAATATTGTAAGAAAATTCGCTGGGAAAAATGTAAGTATGCCAATCCGCATTAGTCGATTGTTGAACTATATCCTTGACCCATTTCGATGTTAAGACTCGTAAGTGAATAGCAATGATTGTGATGAAAAAGTTGTAGGAAGATCTCAAGTCCTTGAATATAATGTTTCTTTTATGCTAGCCTTGTTCACTATAAAAATGCTTTTTTTGTGACGCATATTATTAATTGATGATCCTTAAGGCACTTCCCACACAACGCTATTCATGAGATACGCTACTACAACGCTACCCAAAATTTGTATGTATTTGACACTATGTACCTACTGACAGGACGATGCGTCTTCTATCAGTTAAAAGTGTCAAATACATACTAATTTTGGGTAGCGTTGCAGTAGCGTATCTCATGAATAGCGTTGTGTGAGA
>DWJQ01000122.1:0-18273 GCA_018248915.1 Hesperia meskei straton | reverse complement strand
TAACCCGACTAACCCGACTAACCCGACTAACCCGACTAACCCGACTAACCCGACTAACCCGACTAACCCGACTAACCTGACTAACCCGACTAACCCGACTAACTCGATTAACCCGACTAAACTAACTAAAGAACTCATTTTTCAAAATAAAACCATGAATTTTTAACAATCCGAACTGAATTTACTTTTCTTCCCCGTTATTTAAATAACGGGCAGGAAAAATAATATGTAAATTCATTCCCGCCCGCTAAATAGAAAACACCAACTTTAAGGCCCTTTAAGTCCGAACCAAGTCGTCTTTTTCGAATAGGTGGGATGAAAATACATTTTATGCATACGAACAATACCATTAGTAAAACTATATCTGATCGATGGTTCCAGAATTTTAGAAAAACTGTTGTTTTGAGAGTATCCAGGCCCCGTTACAGTGTATTATTAGTCTATGCGTTTGCTCTCAATCATTTAATTAATTGGGAATTTTTGATGAGTTTAATTTGGGATTGCAACGCTATTAATACAAAGGTAGGTACATTATTTCTAAGTAACAATGGCGATATTTGTCACAAAAATAATGTGCGAAACCAGAGACGGTCGCTAGTTAAAATTATTTTTAATACATACCACAAAATTTTACGCACATGAGTAATAAGTATGCAGTCGAAAGAAAAAGTTACCTGAATTAGAACGAACAAAATTATTCTTTAAACAACAAAAAATACCCCAATAAATGCCTAGTTAACTATTAATTACGTGTTTTTGTAGTTACCGACACAATTAGCTTTGACCATATATTTTCCGCTACAAATGTATATTGTATCTCACGGCGTCACAACTACATAAATCTATAATGGTTCTTATTCGTTTTAACATAAAGTTGTTTTTATAACATTCGTTAAATGGAACCGTAATAAAACTATAATAAAGTTAATGTGTCCAGAATATAAATTATAGCTTTTTGTTATTATCTTTTGACATTTGAGTCACCTGTCCCTACTCCCTGGCTGGCTTATCGCACTGTGTAAAACAATGTTTCATATAAAAACCTTTGAAGTTCGCAGTCCTGCGAGGACCACAATTTATTAATTACAGACTTATCTTAGAAACTAACGTATAATTATATATCAGTAAATTACTAGTTGAAGTCAGTCTGGGTTATATAAGTTAAGTTCTTGTACATAGAAACACATTATTTACCATGAAATAGGTACTAAAATCACCGTGACAAGACTTCAGTTATACTTTAATGGATCTTGGGTAGAATCTGACCAATCCTCCAAAAGTTGCTGTTGCTAATGAACTGAAGAGGTTATGAAAAAAAGTCAAATTCTTTGGAATGAAAAAACTGAAATTCAAACAACTGATATCCATTATTAGGTAATTAGTGCAAAACATAAAAACTATCATAGTAACAAAGCTAAGAATAAAAATTAGAATCAAAATAAATTATAATAAAATTATAAAAAAGTAGCGTCAGATCTCCGAGGTAAAAGATGGTCTCAGTACCATCCAGATTTACCGCAATGGTAGGAACCTCATGCATGGTGATAGGACTTTTAGCAATGGACAAAATTAAAATAGACGCGCTTTTATCGCAGCCATTTGGGATTCCTAAAATATGGACAGGCGCGCAACGGGCACTGTCAGAGTAAAATATCAAATTATACTAGTTTTCAGCTATGTCAATGGATTTGTTTTTAATCCCACTGTACGAGTATTTATTCCCACTTTATCCTTCTGTTGCACGGTTGTATGATGGATGTCATCAAATATTTTTTTGCTAACAATATTGAATTCAGAAAGTGAGCTTTTAGAAGTTTAAGTGAATACTTGCACTTGATCAGAAATCTGTTTTGGGCTTTAAAGATATATTTGTAATGCCCAGAGACACAACTAGAGTGGTAGAAATATATTTATGTTTTTTGTGATTATTAATAAATGATTAATTGACTTTAGTCAAAATAATAAGTTTGTTTATTTTCAACACACTTAAGTTTAACATTCATTATGAAACTATTTATTTAATTCTTTACTGATGATTTCATATCATTTCTGAGTTTTGTAAAAATACCTACATTTTCATTTTACACCTGTCAACCAAGTGCCATTGATGTTTGTTTTTAAAGTTAATATGACGTTGATTGTTCTAAATTTGAAATAATTTTGTCGATTATGATAGGTACCTTTTACAATATACGCAAGATGCTGATCTCATATGACTAAATTTTTTTTTAATATTTCCCTTGAAAGAAAAAATATGTCATCTTAAGCATAATTCCCCTACCTACTGATGAAGATGAGACCCATCCGTTCAGATCAAAGAAACTATGTAGGTGAGATACGTGAATATATTCTATGGTGAATTAATAGCCAAATCGTGACAAAGAAAACAAACAAACAACAATGTCAAGAACATTTTAAAATAATTAATTAATATCACTTACCATCAGGTGACCCGCCTCCTCGTTTGCCCGCTTGGGCTATAAAAAATGTGAAAATTAATTTTAAAGTTTAAAACACGTAGGTACATGCTACGCTTTTGAAATTACTTGTAAGCCCTCATTTTTCAACGAGGCGACGGATTACCTGTCTTATGTTTTTTAATTTTTTTATCTGCGAATCGATGGAAATACAACAAGAACTATAATAAATATAGTACCAACGGTTTAGCCGTTTTTAGGATAAGTGAGAACAAACGCATCTTCATTCCGACTAATAGATATCGATCAGTGAGAAATGAATTAAAATAATATACCGAACTCCAAAGAAATAAAAGACAAATAATTCCAAATTCAAAAATATAAATGTAGGTCGAATCGCACAGTTACCGGTTGTTCGATAAAGTCCGTTGAAAACGCACAGATCTTTTCACGTCATTTACAAGCAAGCCGGAATGTGGACATGCGATCATTCGTTCAACGCGTGAAGTCTGAGGCACACATGTTAAACACTTGCCTGTGTGCCAAATGCTTCGAATGTCACAGTATCGTGACGTTCAGAAGTAAAACTTCGTACTTACTGCCTTCTTTCACTTGATATGAAAGTGAAAATTAACCTTATTTAATAATCTCCATAAATTATTGTCCAAATATTGTGTACAGAAATCACATGCTTGTAGGTAACGTTATTACCAATCATATATATAATCATAATAAATAAATCGATTTCGCTCATTCTCGAAATGGCAACTCCAATTCTTTAAATTTAAAAGGCAATTAAAGTACTGATTGCTTATGTATACTGTGACCAAATGTATGCTCTTGGCAGGTGTGCACGTGTGATACATGTTTAGTAATATATATAACATACACACACCGCATAACACCCGCACACATACTGTAAAATGTGTAGGTACTTACCTATTCAGTATTGTGAGTTGTGAGTGACTTTTGTTTCAGTTAATCATACTTTGTATGTGTTTATTGCTAGTGTTGTTAATGTGAACAAGTCTTTTTATCTACAAAATGATAAAACGTTTGTTTGTTTTACCGCTAATTTGCTTTGCGTTTTCAATATGTTGCAATCATTAGAGAAGTAAATGTCATAATTATTTGTCAACAAGAATAGAAGTTACACATTACAAATCGTACGTAAACAAACTAAACAAACGTACACGCAATGCTGGTGCAACTAGTTAGTCTAAATATAACGATGACGTTTATCGAACACACCCACTGATATAAGGTCGAAATTATCAGTATAATTTAAACAAATCGTTCATGAATCACAGCAAGGTACTGTTGAAACGGTAGTTTTATTTTGTTACATACAAAAAGTTGTACTCCCTAAGAGCGCTCTATTTTTAGATCTGGCAACTTGGACTTGGCGCTTGTGTAAATATATCTTAGCTAATTTATTACATTTGCCATTCTGAAATTCATGTTACGAAATTAAGATATCAAAAGCGTGTACCCCACGCACTCTTTTCTGATAGCTGACTCAGACCATTGAATTGGCATCGAACTTTGAATTGATTTCAATCTATACATAATATATATCTATACGAGTAGGTAATAAATCTGTAAGTGATCTGATTGCATTATTAAAGGTGCCTAACCTTTAATAATTATGGAAGATGTATGTCCAAAGAAAACCTTTAACAGGGTTCATAATAATAATTAACACAATGGAGCCCAAAACGATGGTTTTTAGACTAATACTATTTCTCTGTGATGTCGATTTCGCTGATTTCATTAACGGCTTAAATCATTTTGGTGCGGTTTTCATGAATATGGTAGTTAGTTTAAAGAACCACGCCTAACAATTTCCGAATGTAGCTAATAAGGGCTGGTTTCCCGAAGCGAAGTGAGGGCGGGTTTTAAGTACCTATTCTATAATTATGTAGCTGATAGCTCGGCGCTGCTTGCCTAAAATCTAAGTGATCGACCGGGATAAGCGCTCCCAGTGTTTGGTTGGTTGCAAAAAATCTCGAATGCCTCCGTGCTTCGGAGCACCGTAATAAAATCAGTCATAGCGTTAAAAAGCTAAGCTACAACCCACTAATGGCCCACTACTGAGCACGGGTCTCTCCTCATTACTGAGGAGGCCTAGAGCATACTCCACCACGCTGCTCCAATGCGGGTTGGTGGAGGGTTAGTGGCCAACCCAGTGTCGAAAGTTTTCAAGCCGCCCGAAGGCCTCCGACATGGCTTAACGACTGCTATCAATCGATAACAACCGGGACCGACGGCTTTACCTGCCCTCCGAAGCACGGAAGCGCTCAAGAAATTTTGCCACTAGCGGTCACCCATCCGACTGCCAACCGCACCCGCTGTTGCTTAACTTTGTCGATCGCTTAGGATCGACGCAAGCCGCCGGGCTATGAGCGCTTCATGACATGCATAACGGCTAATATTTATAGACAACAATTAACAACCGGGGCCGACGGCTTTACGTCACCTCCGAAGCACAAAAGCTCCAAGCCTCCAACTACCAACCGCTCCAACTACGTACCCACTGATATCTTAAATGTTTTACTTTTCCGTTTGATATTTACGAAATGTATAGATTTCCTAGGAAATGTGTCCATTAAGATTTAATTCACATTTCCGGGCGATTCTACGAATTTCATACATTACCTACGAATTGTATATAATGACGGATTACACACATTTCTGTTAACATATAACAACAACAAATTCCTCTTTATTTTACACCAAAACGTATTATATGATCTCATTATCACACATATAATACAATATGTATCATTCTCAAACTTGTCATGCATTCACCAGAGGGCGCCAGTGTTCTCCCATGCTTCTCCAGTTGCGCTGGTATCAGCTGAAGGAGTTGACACGAGCGAGGTTCTACAACTTCTGGTGCGCTTACCGGGGAAATTTTAAGTTATTGGATCAAGCAATGAAGTCCAAACCGACTGTGCTTCAAACGGCTATAGCTAGAGAGTAAGTAAGACCTTCTTGTGCCTCATATAACATACTGAAAATTCTAAGTAACAAAGGTTACCTGGAAAATGGCCGACTGGTCACGTTCTGACCTTATACATATATGTTATCTGCGTAGAAAATTTCGATGACGTGATTCAGGCTTGTTGTGACGTCATTGTGTGATGTGTGTGCGATATACATATACAATACCTAATTAGATAGTTTATTAGGAATGGCCTTTACTTTTATAATATCGACAACTAGTGACCGTTCCAAATCGTGGAAATTTCTCCATTGTCACAGTACTCATAGTCATACATGATCATAATAAGTATATTTACAACCATATATATATTTAATCAGAAATCATCTCATAATTATAACTGTAAACTCTTATGTCTCAGCTTGATGTACTTTTTATTACAGATATAAACATATTGTCACAACGACATATCCGGAATGGGAAAAACTTATAGAACAGCGACGTGTAATATTATCAGAGGAATTCGTGAGTTTCTATTTTTTTATTTTACATTGCATCTCATTGTCTCCTTTACTGTCTCAAAGAGATGTTATGTCTAGATTATGTGATCACACTAATGTACCGCCCTCGCTTCGCTTCGGGACCGGTAGGTATCCGCCGCGTAGGTCCCACTCCCGTAGAAATCTCTGGATAAAAAGTAGCCTTGTTATTCTGATGTATAAGCTATATTCTGCAGTTTTTACGTGAAAGAGTAACAAACATATATACTAACAAACTTTCGCGTTTATAATATTTCCCTAAGTGATCATAGTAGCTCAAAAAATGAAATGTTTAACTTTACTTGTTAAAAAAATTTAATATGCTTCTGCTTTCCCCAGACATTGAATCGACAAGCAAAGCGGAAAGCGGAAAAGCCTCGTGAAGGTAACATAATTCTAAACTATTATAGCTTTTTACTTACGTTTACCTATATAATACGTTATTTTTCCAAGCTAACATTACATATTAAATTTGTTCGTACTAGAAATTACAAACAATGTAAATAAAAATATTCTGACATTTCAGAAAACGATGACGAAATTGAAGTAATTGAACCTGAAGTTGAAACAATAGAATTAGAAGAGTTTTCTGATAAAGAAGATGCCGAGAACGAAGAAAAAAAATTAAATACAGAACAAAGTGACATGACTGAAGACCGCAATAAAGAGTCAACACTTGACATTGATGAAAACAAAGTAATTGAAGAGAATAAGTTAATTGGTGAACCAGTAGTTAAGTCTGAATTGGATGATGATGTATTAGAATTAGATGGGTTATCTGATGTCGAAACAATGCATATCCCCCTTGAAAAAACAGAGGATAACCAATATTCTGAAAATGTTAGTGACAATTCTATTGAAGAAATACCTCAATCAGATGTAATAGAAATATTGCCAAAAATTACAAACGTTGTCGGAAACATAGTTGAGCCAGTAGAACTAACAGATAAACAGGAAATGAAAATAACAACAGAACATGAAAATAATGTACATGACGCCGTAAGTGAAACGATGATTATTGATAATCAGTGTAAGGAAATCAAAGATTCGGAAACTGTGCAGCATGATTCTGATGGTGAAATGGACGAAATATTACGAGAAAAGGCGAATAACCTCAAGAACATTGAAATAACTCAGATAAAGTCTGAATGCAATCCAGATGATGAAGTCAGTATTGTACAAGAAGACACAGAAACTATTGAAAACATACAAGAAGAAGATGAGTTTGATGCGATAAATGATCCAATTACCATCAGTAACAAATTGTCACTGTGTGATTCTGATGACGATATAGATAAAATCTTACAGGAAAAAGCGCGTAAATTTATAAGTGTTACACCGCTCGAAACAAACATAGAAATAGCTGAAAACAGCCACATTAGAACTCAAAATGCATCTAAAAATATTATCGATAACGATATAACGTCTGATAATCTAGAGATGGATCAAAATGATGAAGTAGATATTATAAAACAGGAAATCCACGATGATGGCTTTGATGACATTGATATTGATGATGATCAAATAGAATTCGTAGATGACGGTATTGAATTGGTGGAAGAAACACAAGGACAAAAGAAAATAATGGAGTTGAAAACCGGTAGGTAAAACTGTTTATTTCCTAGTGGTATAAAAATTGTACAAAAATACAAAAGAAAAAGAGAGGGGTTCTCAATTCGAGTGCATTTTTGTTATCTGTTAACTTTATGGTGTGTACGTACGTGAACCGATTTTAATATTTTTTTCTTTTAGCTAAATTATTGCTTCACGTTTGGTACGGTATAGATTTGAGCGACATCTGACAGGTAGTTCTCGAGTTTTTAATACATTATTAATAATATCCAATTTATGGTTTTCACCTCGTAACTTTTGACTGAGTCTTCGATTTTAATACGTTCTTTTTTATTCGAATAATTAAGTGTCATTTGATGGGTACTTTTTGAGTTATCCCTACTTATCTTATTTGAAGTAAGTTATATTTTTGTCAAAAATTAATTACTAATATTAATTACGCAGACATAAAAGGAACGTACGATTTTCCTGCATATTGCAGTAAGAAATTTTATTCCAATAATAATACATACTTAATTATAAATAATAAATTAATTTCTAATAATTCAATTAATATCACTAATAGGATAATAATTATTGGCAACCAGTACTTGAAGTATCTTTGTAGTGGTTTGTGTGTCGATTATATTTTTGGGCCCAGAATGTAATCCAAAATCACCTCGGCAAAAAAAAACTTCCAACTAAGACAAAACTCGTCTCCAATTCCCTAAACTTATGGTATGTATGCTATTTAAAACTGACAATGTAAAGAAGTCTTTTCACGTTTCAGAGCCCACAAGTGCCTCAGAAGACGAAAGTACCATGGATAAGGATGAATATCCTAAAATTGATCTGAAGTTACTGATGAACCCAACAGTTTATACGAAAAAACTGGACCTAATGAACATATTTAAATTCACAGATTATATATCTGTCAATGATAAAAAAGTCATTGAATGTGCAATACTCGAAAGTAAACCAATTGATAAACTTGCACTGAAAGATGAGGATATTAAAAAGTTTCGGGAACAAGCAGTTCTTGGCTATGAAACGGATGAAACCCAAAGTGATGGTGATATTGTACAAACCTCAAAAGAAGATTCATGTAATAGGGTAAAATGTACAAGTTGGTTGTTGCAGAAACCAAAAAATCGCAGTTATAATCCAATTCAACTGTGTAAAAATCCTGATTTTAATACTCGATTAAAGAGACTGACTGCTGGTTTTCTTAGTTCAACAAGAAATAGAGAATTATTAAAGGAATGCAAAGCCTTGACAATTGACCTCCACAAAGCTTTTGAAAAGAAACTTGTAAATGGAACCATGTATTTGAAAAGCGGTGATTTTAAAAGTGCGAAAGCTACCGAAACCGACAAAACAAAAGAAAACCCTGTTTCTGTGTTACAACCAATAACACCAGGTCAAAGTATGTTATTTACAAATCCCACAAATAATATTTCAACAGTGGTACCAAACAAATTCGATAATCCGGAAGATAATATACCCTTATCGCCCAACACAGAGAAGAATGCGTCTAATGAAAGAAGAAAAATAATAAATTTACCTGACATTGATCAAGTTCGTCGCTTTAATCAAAGTTTACTTACTGCTGAAGTTACTCCAATTCGAATCGAAAATAAAACGAATCAAACTATTTCACATGAAAAACTCGTCAAGCCCGCAATAGATCAAGATTTTGTAGAATCCATATCATTGCAGCCATTAGCACAAATAAAGGAAGAGCGTTTGGAATTTAATAAGGATGACAAGAATAAATTGCAATTTGAAGACGATAAACCTCAATATGAAATTAATTCTCGTAAAGATGTAATAGCTAATAAAATTAACGACCAAATTATCAATTTATCTCATCAGATCTCAGAAGTAGATAAAAATGAACTTCTTAGTATTGATGTAGAAAAATCGTTTCGACGACAAACTCAGACAAAAAACAAGGTTGGAAGAAAGCCTAAGAATTTAGATAAACCAAAAAATCAATCACCTGTTAACAAACTAACATACGTTCCAAGATTCTCTGGTAAACTATCATGGTCACCTAAATATCCCAAAAACCACGTTATCGATAGTGTATTGACTCTAGATACATTGAGTAAAATATTGTTTTTATTGAATGGAGATGAAGAAGAAATAAAAAATTGTTCATGTAAACAGAAAAAAGGTTTGAAGGAAGTACATATACAACAGCAACAGGCACAAATTACACAAGACAAAAGTGAGCAAGAAACTAGAGCAGTAAATCCAGCTGATTTAACAAAATGTGATATTGCAATGAAATCGGCAACAACAGATGTCATTATCCAATCAAAAACCAACGATCCCGTTGAACAAGACAAAAATGACCAAGAAAGTTGTATAATTCAGCCGGATTCACGAAAATTTAACAATGCATTGAACGCCAGAACCAACCAACGTGAAACCCAAAAAAAGAGAACTCGTAAACCACGACTTAACAGTGGAGTAAGGAAATATGTAGGGATATATTGTTGCTGGGCGCGCGAAAAAATTATTAGTATTACTCAAAATAAGCAGATGCATTCCAGTAGGCATGCATGCTTTTCATATTGGTGTCGTTGTTGTTGTCGCCATGAACTGGTCTCGTGGATTAAACATAAAAATCCACCGGATTCGCCTTCAAGAACTGTTAAGAAAAATAATTCAACAATAGTTCTATCAGACGACGATGATGTGTCTAAAGCTACTCAAAATAATGACAAAAATATTACACCGGATATCCCGGCTATCCCAGATGCCGAATACGCAGATAAAACTATTGATAAGACGAATACTTTAGAAAATCTCACAGCTACATCAATTGTTCCAACGGAAACATTAAACAAAATATCTATTGAAATTCAGGTACCTTCGTTAGTACCATTTACTAAGACCATCATTGGCCGTAAGTCTACAAACTTTCATGATAAGGATGTTATAGTCCAGTCAGAAATGCCTCAAGTTAATTCGTCAATCGATCCAGCCATCGAAAAAGATGCGACAAGTACGCAAAAGTCATGCAAAACTGTAGTTTACGCTGCTGACGGACCTGCTTATAAGAAACGTATTGAAACTGTTAGCAGTGGGTATCAAGAACAAAATTCAGTGACTGCAAAATCAATTGTTGACACTGATGAAGAAACTTCAAATCTTATAAAGCGGAAATTATATTTGAATAATAGTCAAATGTTTAATCAACCAACAAGAACTCCAATATATTTAGGAAAAAATAAAATTTTATTGTGTTCTCTCAAAAACACAAAGGTAGCAGCGGCGCCTATAAATCCTCCTATTTTTCCTGTTTTGCCTTACGGTGTGAATTTTGTGATGTCTAATGGTGAACTAACACTATCTATTGATAATGGTATACAGTTAGATTCGGAACAGTTATCTTATTTGCCTGCACTTATGTCTATAGTGCAAGAGCAGTTCCTTAGAAGTAATATAACCAATAATATCCCAGGTCAAGATATTCCACAAGAAAACAACGATGCCAGTGTGATAAAAGAAAATACTATACCAGAAGAGATTGTTACAAATACTGTAGAAAATATTGATAATCCAATGGAAACTCAAAACAAATCCACGCAGAGTAATAATTTGGTCATCAACGACAACAACGCCTTAACTGAGTCTTCAAACGAAAATTTAAACGATGGTAGTCAGGCATTACCTTTGAACAGTGAAGTAGAAGCCTCAGCACAAATAAAGCAGTCAGAGATTATGAGTACAGAACCTGACTGTCTAATATCTACTAAAGAACAGCAAGTAACAAAAACTGACGTAGAAAATAATATTACTGAGCCTGAATCAGCTACCAAAAACCAAGCAAATATTTCTCAAAATTCTGAAACTGCATTTCCATTAACAGGACCTCCTTCGGAAGACAATAATGATTTGTGTGAAAATAAAAATCTCAACGCGCGAAAAACTATACTATCTGATTTAATGGAAATGTCTGGAATATCCGCTGAGGATACTAGTTTGGTTCCCGAAGTCGCAGAACCTTGTCCATCTATAATTCCATTACCACCTAATATAATCCCTATTACCAGAGTAAGTGGAAATGATACGCCGATTGCACCTTGTAATAATAGTACGCTCCAAAATATTACTATCGCGGGACCTTACTCAAACTTATTTTCGTTTCCACCTACTACGCCTATAAATCATCTTCTAAACTGCGTTGCTCAACTTAGACCGGATCTCAATGCAGTTACTTCGTTTGCGGAGCTTAAATATGTATATGTAAACGGTGGACAGTTTTATAAACTGGATGTAGATTCGGGTACCATTTCAGAAATAAATGTTTTAATTAAAAAGAATCCTAAATCGCTTGTAAAAGATATGACGCCAAAGGCTTTTATAGATTTAACAGATGACGCATGTGATTCAGAAAATTTAACATGTGCAGAGTTTCAAGACATTCCACAAGATAAGCAAGAAGTTAAGCCAATTAAATTGTTCAAAGCTGTTCATCCAACAATTTTAAACCGTAATCACAGAAGTATACTGAAGGAGAGTGCAGTCATATATCCGAAAAAGGCAATACGAGTAAATAAACATAGGCGGAAACAGTTACTCAATGTAGGTAATAGATATTTACTAGTTGACGTTGAAAAGGAACTTGCGAATCATAAGGATCCCCCGATCCAAACGGATTCTTCTTTTGATTCGTCCGATGAAGAACCTCTTGCAAAAAAATGCAAACGTAAAGAACTTGCGGAGACTAGCGTAAAGGAAACAATTCCATTATTTGAAGACAGTTTGGAATCCTGCGTCCCACCCGTTGTTTCGGAGGAAATAGTGGCTACTAATAACGATATTCCTGACGTGAGTTGTGAATATGGTGACACTAGTGATGTAGAAATGAACAGCATGGACATAGAAGGAGTCAACCCAGAACTCCATCCGGTTGCATTTGAAGAAGGAAGTGAAAGTGAAGAGGATATGTGTATTTTAGGAGTATAACGTATTTAGTTATAGAAAATCTCGAAGTTTAAAATATACTTTAAGTTTTACTGTAAGAATAATGATCCTATTAGTATTCCTAGTTGTTACCAATAGGCTAATATTAAAATAATCCCTTCGAACTGTGATATATTTAATAATTAGTTGACATCTTAAAAGTTACGCTTGTACGTTATTAAGAATCTTTAGACTTAAGACTCTTTGTTTTGTTATTTCATAGGTTTGCTTTTGTAAATTTGCGGCATTTTATTTACCTGCAAATTATAATACATGATTATTTCCATTGATCTATTCAATTTGTTCAGAGCATTGATTGTGAATATCACTACATAGTATAAAACAAAGTCGCTATTTTTGTCCGTCTGTCTGTTTGTCTGTATGCTTAAATCTTTAAAATTACGCAACGGATTTTGATGCGGTTTTTGTAATAGGTAGAGTGATTCAAGAGGAAGGTTTTTATGTATAATACATGCATATATTCCCACGAGAACGGGATCCACGCGGGTGAAACCGCGGGCGGACCGCTAGTTACCTCTAAACGAAAGCATGATAGTCTACACATTCACCATTAAATTAGATTTAAGAAACCAAATTCAATAAAGCCGTTTCCTTTTTTAGTCCCTATTAAGACTAAGTAAGCTTATAAGAATGTATGTATTGTGATTGTGCCAATTATCACGTTGCAATTTTCATCAATATGCAAACCTCACACCTAGGTAAACGAAAATATGATTTCTGTGAATTTCCATGAAAATATTATTGTCAATTGTACTTTATATTGACCACGAAATAATCTATATTTCGTGATATTGACAGATAAGTTGTTTGCTGCCACTTTTTCTATTAATTCCTATAGAATGACCAGTGTGGTCCAATCTGAGAAGACGGCGGGCGCCCGCGCCGCGGCTTTGCGCCGTGAAGGTCGCGCGGACAGCGCTAACAACTCGCGGCTCACGGCTCACGGCTCGCGCAGAGCAACGCGAGCGTGGTCACCGGGGCGCTTTGCTCACCGCTCACCGCTCGGCCGCTCGGCGCTCAGTTAGTTAGTGCTCACTGCTCAGTTCGCAGTCGCTTGCGCGGGAACCGACTCGACGCATGCATTGTGCTCAATTTACGCGATACATTTGATCGATACACCGGCATACACGATCTTATGTTTGTATAAAAAAATTGTTATCGTTCATAACAAGCTCAGTTTAATGCAGTGGTCGCTATAATTTTTCGAAGGCTGTGTTGGTGCTTTAAATTATTTGATGTTTACCCAAGGACCCATTCGCTCGAAAGGTCGGTATTAATATTTCCTATTTTATGACATAACCTAATACTATACGTACGTTAGTGTTGCGCCGATCGACTTGGCATATGATCAAAGTTTAGTACCTACTAAACACGCACAATTCAAAAAAAAATTTCTACCGACTAGTTATTAACGTGACTCATTATCATTTTTGTTGTTACCTATTTCATTGAAGCATCAAAATTGTGACGTTCGCTATAGATCAATAACATTTTAAAAGGTTAACAGGCATAATAACTAACCGCAACATGACATGTCAACGCAAAACAGATATGACAGAAGGGGCGCATTGTAAATAATACTTATTCATGTTTTCCTATACAGCTAGGAACTTGAGTAACGTCTATTGGGAAAGTGCTGCAGCCACAGGTATTTCTGTCGTGAAACTAATTATGATGTTGTACCTGGTTTTGAAGTATTAGGTAGTTATCTCCGAATATGCGTCCTAACTTGGCACTGTATGGCAATAACGAATTTGTGATCGACTAAGAATATTAGCTCCGTTTAATTCGGGGTCCGTTTAGGGCGCTCGTTTACACATTTCTAAAGATTTAATTTATAGATTATCATAATTTTTGTTTTATTGAACTACCCAATCATCATTTATTGAAATTCGTCGTAGAAATGACTATAATATTATGTAATGTTATTTTAACGCTTGCCATAATAGAACAAATCTTTCGAAGGGAGTATTTTTCAGAGACTTAAAACTATTAGTAATTAACTAGTAATAAGGAAAGTCCAATTTATTATGTTAAAAAAGTGACAAAATTTTAACTACCTGTCCGGTTAACGTGCACAAAATTTTATAATCTAACTGTTTCAGGATTAGCAGTTTTATCTTTCGTGAATACTAATATTTTTTTTTGTTATGGCAGCATTTCAATTTAACAACTAGTCGGCCAATTCGTTGGTGAATCTTGAATTCTTGAGTATAAAGCTCTAGCTGTCGTATCTACAAGTATCCTAACTTGCGTTCTAGAAATAATCTTAAACATTCGCAAAATTTCCTTGATAATGGTTGGAGAGATAAGCATTTATGACCAATTAATAACAGATAAGTCTTACATGTAGGTAAATACAATAAAAAAATAAAACATTCATTGTTTATGTTCATAGTTCATGGGATCAATGTGCAATAACCTTTTAACTGATAAGCATTTAATCGAATTTGGAAAACACAGCAATCACTTGTTGTTTTTAATTTGAATGTGTTTTAATATTTAAAGACAAAAATATTCGAGAACTATGACAAACATAATAATTGTCCAATTAATAACGGCGGTACCTGTAGTTTCATCACGTACTTACGTGTAATATCGCCGTATTTACGAGTACGTAACAACGCAGTGACATGTTCTATCACGAAGCGTCATCTCGCTTCTATCTGATTAGGGAGCACGAAACTCATTTTTTACATCAAACAGCAATCGTTTTGACGACTTCATTTGTCTCCGCCAACAAAGGGAGGAACCCAAGACGCTGGAATATTACGCTTTGTCGTTCCTAACTTCCAGGTGTTAAAGACTATAATTGCATGACCTATGCAAGTCTAGCGGCCATAATGTACACTGGCCGATCGCGAGCATAGCGTCCCACAAGTGCTGTTATACTGCAAACATGGACGACGTACGAAAGGCAATCCGAGACATCCAACTCGGACCTTTCGAGCTTAGTTTTAAGAACTGACGGTTAATGTAAACATAAACCGAAATAAGAGACTAATGTAAATACTTAAACGATTTCTATTGAAATGCCCTGATCGCAAGATCTCTGTTTATAATAATGAGTGTTATTGAAGTCCTTATTATTAGTTAGCTATAGCGGTAAAAAGTATTACATTAGGTGGATGACAATGTAAAGATAAGCTACTAAAATGCAAAGGCTTAATATTTTAAAGGATTTCTTTGTCGCGGGTTATTCCAGAGTACAGTGACGGTTCGTCGTCGGGAAGCTGTGAGTTAAAGGTTAATTCAATAATCACAACTAGTCATCGTTGAGGTCAAGTGGTCAAATGCGTATATTTAATGAATAATGAAACTCCGGAAAACTTAACTGTTATTGAAAATATGACGAAAAGGTATAGTTGACAGCTAGCAATGATGAGTGTAAATTGAAAGACTTTTAGAGATATTTTACCAAGAATATGACTAGGTATTCAAGTCATTAAACATTCCGAAAAGCTGCAACGCGTCCAGCAAGACAATAAAATAATGTGACATTTAAAATTTTACGTACCATTAAAATGCAAGAACGGTCAGTAAAATGAACCAACTCTTGGATATAAAATCGCATTCGTGTGACTCGTAAGATACTTTCGCAGATTTCACATTGATGTTTACAACGTGGTATGAGTAATTTAAAACTGTGTGCCATTCAAAATACTAAAATATCTACACACTCTTAAATTAGTTCGTTTATTGGCAGAAACATGCAACGGAGACAATTTATAAAAAAAAAATTCCTTACATCTTTTACTCTTCGATATCATCTTGTTAATAAATACAAAGTTCTAAGTCACCATATTGCATGAGCATTTTCAGTTTCCACAGAATAACATTATTACTATATTAGTGATTTTTCTCGTCACTAAATTATGGAAAGAACTTATTTATTTATCTTTCCACTCTAATTTAATGAATAGTTAATATTTTCGCAATAAAACAAACCATTATCATCCAAATTCATTTTGGTCTTGATGTCGATGATTATGAAGAAAAACTAACACTATTCAAAGTAGCTACTTACTAATTTTGAATTTGTGTAAATACTATCAGATTGGGCATTTACTACAATTGGAACAGGTAATTTAGCGTCACTGTTTGACTGATTGTCAAGATTTACTGAGAGATCATCCAAACTACTCTACAGCTAGAAACGCTGTCAAATAAAAAGTTTTTTGCACATTTTCTAAAAAATTTGGAACATAAAATTATGATGCAGAACAACGTTAGCTAGTACAACTTAAACAAGTAAATGAAGGCTAAGTTCAACCATCTTGGCAGATATTTCGTTAACAATTTTTTAATTTATAAGTTAGTAAGCCAAAGCTCATCCAAACTTTTTCGGTTAAGGGTCGATTCAGACATATCAGTGAAGTCTCAGTTCCGTCACAGTTCCGGCAAATCTTTCATACATTCTCGGCATTGTCAGCACTGACACTGCACTGACAATGCCGAGAATGTATGAAAGATTTACCGGAACTGTGACGGAACGGTGACTTCACTGATATGTGTGAATCGTCCCTAAAGGTTAAATATGTTAAAATGATTTGAACTGTGAGCTGTGCACAGGTAATTAGTTTGGTTTTGGCTGGGACTGGCAATTCCAATGCTCGGCGACTCAAGTTGTAGAGAATGTTTGCGGCCAGCAATGCCAGCTAGAGTTCGTGCTCTCGTGTACATGTTCCGCGTTATGGTAATTCTATTGCTTATCGAGCGGAGCGAGACGTATTGTGCTTTAGATTTGCAATATCAATACAAACACTTGCACCTACGTATAATCGTTAACACAATTATTCTGTTACATATATAAGTAGAACGTCCCTGCTCTATTAATGTACCTACATGTGTTTTAATTGACTTTTAATAAATAAAACATCAATGAAAAGAATTCCATTGTACCTATATTTACAGATAAAGACTTGTATAAAAATAAATACTGAAAGATATAAGATTAATACATATTTTCAGTTTTAACGACACATGCACATATTGCAGATTGCAGATCGATCCAGAGTAAAAGTAATGAAAATGTAACTGCTATTTATTGCCTGTGAACTCTATCTATAATGTTCTTAGGTATACCGAATAAATTTTTAACAAAACACAAGCCCTACTTTAACAACGACAAGTAATATAACGAGGACAACATCAACGTAATCAAAGTCAGTCATATACACATTATTAAGAGAAAAAACAAAAATTACTCGTCAGTTGTTTAGACCTCACAAATCGACTCAGACGGAAAACCATAGCTTTCGCATGTAGAAAAGAAAATATCGTAAGTATACGTAAGTAGGTTTTGGTAATTTAATCTGTTATTCGGATTTCGGCTGTTAAAAATTTAACTTCGATTCAATATATCCTTAATTTTCACTAACTGGGGATGGAATGTGCAAACCTTAATATTTGGAAATCTTGGATCCTTGCACTGGGGTAAGGGTAAGAGGGTCATTCCCGCTCGGTAACACCCTGTCGTCAACACTGTTGACGACTGGGAAATAAAAATTCCCAGTCGTCCACAGTGTTGACGAACGCTACTATTTATTTCCCGCTCGTACACGTATAGTACAAGAGTCAAAAAGTAAAATTAAAAGATAATGCAGATTTCAAATAAACATAACATTATACAACAAAAATAAAACTTAGGGTGTGTTTCATGACGAAAAATAATTTTTATTATATATTATGTTACAGTTAAAACCCGTTCTTGTTAAAAATAGTTTCCTTGAGCACAGGTATCTTTGGGAAAGTTGTAGGTCTCGTCAAGACCTACATTTCCAATGACAGCTGTCAAACTTCGAACCGAGATATCCCG
>DWJQ01000121.1:0-18292 GCA_018248915.1 Hesperia meskei straton | reverse complement strand
TGTCTTGTGTGTTGTCCAAGGTACCCACGACACAGGGAATCCTAGTGTGGGGCTTTGAGTGTGTAGCGTTATTTATTATTATTATTACTGTCCCTGTCTCAAAACACTTACATGGGTAAGGACTTGATTTGTATGTATGTGTACCTCATGTTTTCTTCACTGTACTCTATGAAGGTTTAAACTGATTTTTTGTGATACAACTTATTATTTATTACAATAACATAATTATTATACGTATATTATCGATTTAATACATATGTATTTCAATGCATTACTACTGCCGAACTACGTGAATCTAGCAGACTTGTCTCAAAAATAATAACCCTGTGTCTGGTACCTAACTCTTGTTAAGAGAGTAACTAGACAACTGAGAAGATAATATATGAGTAATCCTTATCACAAACAATACTTTATCGATTGCGACTTGCGACACAAACACATTTATGTATTACATAACGGTCGGTAGTCGTGGCAAATTAAGATGAAGATAATCAAGTTTTGTCTCGATTCTTACGACAGCAGTAATAGTGCCTATAAACTTTTTACTTTCGTCGCAGTTTTTCATATTATTATGACCCTTTTATATAGCTACCTACTCTTGATATGGGATAAATTGAATAAATTTATTGTGTTGTCGGATTGATTTAGATTTAGAGTAGAGTACCTAGTACTGTAAGATAAACATTTTTTCTACGGAAGCTTAAAAAAACTTTTTATCTTCATGTTATATAGCCATTAGGCAATACAACTCAATTAGCTGAATTAGCAGTTAAAAGACATCTTACTGTAAGTTACCTTAGTAATTACTAAGGTAGGAATTCCTACATGTGATATATTTTTGAGTTTTCATTTTTATCTACTTGATAATTAAATCAATTGCAATTTGAAACTGAATTATGTATCTATCTACCTGTTTTATTGACATTCATCCATTAAACCCCAACGACATGAATTCATGTCATGATTTCATAGTACGTTCACTTCACTGGAATCTAAAGTGACTATGTACAAATACTCACTTAAGATCTTGTAAGGGATAAGTTAGTAATTTATGCTCAGTTGCATTTAATATTATCGGAATTAATACATTATAATATAATCAACTTTATTGAGAAATCTAAGTGTTGATTGCAATCACGATTTATTTAGCGTGTACAGTTTTACGTCTTCGACTGTCAGTATTCGGACACTTCAATGATTACGTTACAAAATAAAATCATTTCCATTAAGTAAGTGTTAAGCAGTTCATTGAGTAGTAACATTGTTGACTCAGTATTGTTTTTAACCTAATCAACAGCTTACTTTTAAGTAAGTACTGTTTGTCAGTTAGGTTAGGTAATCTTACTAGTTGATTGTCCAGAATGTTATTCAATTTTGAACTTTATTGTTTCAGTGTTAGCGATGGTCTGAATGAGGAAGAATGCGGTGGTTCAGGAAGGGTGAGCCGCCGCGGCTGCTCGCCGTGTCTCCAGAAACGGAACCTCGCTGTTCTAGAAGATCTAGAGTTGGTAAGCTTATCTTTCAATTTAAATATATCTTTAATATAAAATACGCTTTTTTAGGGTTCCGTACCCAAAGGGTAAAACGGGACTCTATTACTGAGACTTCGGCGTCCGTCTGTCTGTCACCAGGCTGTATCTCATGAGCCGTAATAGTTACACAGTTGAAATTTTCACGATGATGTATTTCTGTTGCCGCTATAACAACAAATACTAAAACACTGAATAAAATAAATATTTAAGTCGAAATATGGCGTCGACGCTTCAGCGATAAATTAGTTACCTTTCGGTCCAAGAGATGGCGTTGCTTGTGGCTATAAAAAACTGAAGTAAATATTTAAGTGAGGCTTTCATACAACAGACCAGATTTTTTTGGCGTTTTTATACACAGTGGTACGGAACCCTTCGTGCGCGAGTCCAACTCGCACTTGGCCGATTTTTTCACTCACTCAGTCACTGACTCATCATTGGATTGTTATTTATTGTAATTTAAATGTAAGATGTTCTATTACAATTACACTAACGTATTGAGATGCTACCTGTAGGTAATGTTAGTTGTAAGTTATGGTATAAATAAATAAATAAAAATAAATCATCATGTTTCGTAGGGAGGTAGGTAATTAATAGACGTTCGCTAAGAACGGGTTTTGTTATATTCCGCACCTGGGGGGTTATATATTTGGGGGTTGAAAATATGTTTGAAAATGAGTCAAGAGTACCTATCACGCTGGCTTACTTCTATTTATATTTTCTTCTTGTACATTCTTCTTGTAACATTCTACTATTCTTTATAGAATTCTACAAATATTTGTAGGTATTTGTTTTGACAGCCCATGTGGCGCAAAGATTCATGGTTTCTTACCGATACAACTGATATAAACGTAGTATATTAGAGCACTAGTTGTAGTCACATAACAATAATTACACAAGTAAGTAATTAAATTACCTAAGAGTAAATCAAGTTGATCCGGATGATCATCTGTCACAACGATCTAATTACATACCCGACTTGATCATTAGAGTTAAATCGCAATTAATATTTCCCATTTTTAATTATTGCTATACAAATTAATCTCATAATAAATCATTAAATCAATTTATATTATTAATGGACTTTCCATTAAAATTTCAAAACAGAACTGAAAGTAATTTCAGTGTTAACGATTTACTTTCAATAACAAACTGAGGATTCAGAAAACTACGTCAAAGAAAATTAAGCTTAGTCAATTCATAAAGCCATGAATGTAAGCGAAACCAAAGCTACGAGTTTCCGTACTTAAAAGTTTATAAGTATGAAGTTTTTCACGGACTTACATTATTATATATAAGCTATTGATAATTGTTTTTTTCTTAATTCCAGATATGTCTCCAGTGAGATACCCTCAGCGAAAGAGCAGCAGCAGTTCAGTCGAAACAAATTTCTACAATCTCAGCGACCAAATTATTATAGTAGAAAAATCCCCTCATCCACATCACCACGGCAGTGAAACTCCAGTTACTCGCCGCGTGTCTCTGCAAAACGCCACCTCACCACAAGAAAGTTGTAACCCTACCCGTAAAAATCGCGGGGGCTCTTTAGAAAAAGAGTATATGGTATATAGAGAAAAGAGAAACCCATTACTTGACAAAGTAAAAAATACAAAGTTGTCGTGTTTCAAATCCAATGGTCCTTTGCGCCACGACGACGCAGCTTCAACTTCGGGGAGTGATTGCAGCGGTTTTGGACACATAGATGAAATGGGCCACTTTCGATATTCCGGGAATTATCCTGAAACACATACAGAATTTGAAAATCATAATCCTTGGGTTAAAATGCCAAATTACGAGGACGATGTATTTTTTGCCAAAAGTGTTCCTAGTCCTGTAGAGTGTAACTGGAGGGATGGCAAATCTTTTACTAACAGAGGCGCCAGGTGTTATAGCTCTGGCTCTGAATGCGACCGATATCATGCAATACCAAAAGCCGGCCAAAACTTATCTAAGTCGAGTGACCAAATTTTTAACGATGATTATGCGGGATATGAAGATATCCCGGTTGCAATGAAATCTAATAAGAAGACTGATAAATATAAGGTTAAAGATGACAAGGACACTATTGGACCAAGTTCATGTCTATCGGCAAAACTAAGAGCAATGTCTGATAGATATTTGAAATCTTCCACCAATAAGTTTTTTTCTAAACTTTATAGACAATCAGGAGATGACGAAGATGATTCCGTACCTAAACCTATGGTTAGTAAAAGCCGAAAGAAGAGGGGTGGCGTTAAAGCAAAATTGCGAAGTTTTTCATATGGAGCTTTACCAGGGTTAGATGAATTTCAAAAAAGTCATTCTGTTTTTCATGATGATGTTTACCAAGTATCATGTGATGATGAGAATATCTTAATACAAGACTGTGAAGATGCAGATTCTGGTATTCTAGTCAACGAGTCTGCTGCTTCTTCTCTTTTCGACGGTGACAGAATATCTTCGCGATGTGAAAGTTCAGCTTCTCAAACAAATTCTCAAATGCCATGTCATGGACGAAGCGTATCAGGAGATCAAACATACGTTAAATCTCGAATATCTAGCAGAAGAAGCAGAGAAAGAAGTGATTGTCCAAAGATAAGACCCCGACATAATCAAAGAGCCCTATCATTAGATCGGAAAGAAATATTAAGACGCATGCCAAAGAACACTGAATACGCAGAACCACAATACCTCCAACTTACCGAAAAACAAAAGATGCGTCAAAGGGATGCCACTCAAGGAGATGCTGGCATTCCTCCAATTCCACCATGCCGAAAACCCATGAGAGGTAGCCATATCTAAAAACTTAGAAAACACAAAATTAATCTTCACTTGATACAGCATGTACTTTTATTAATACTTATACATTTATCGTTAAGATGCAATACTGCTACAAAAACAAACTATTTTACTAGTTAAAAGTAAATAGTCTAAAATGTTACTCTTTTGATGCTGAATAAGACTGCAATTTTTACGAATTATTAAAATTTTCTACTTACATAATTACGTTTCTCTGAAAAATTAAGTGCTGGTGCGAAAGGAGACGCGTCGCACTTTTTGTGTTTTCGTATAATTGCCAGACTTATTTTGGGAGTTATCATGTGGATAGCTATACGAATTTTTTTACATCTGCATCAATCAATCAATGTTTTTAGATCACACGCCATTTGGGTCAAGGCCACAGATATCTCCATATCGACAGTTAAAGTTAGTAAAGTTATCTTTTTTACATATACCATCAAGAATTTTTCAGCCAACTCTAAATATTATCGCGTCTCCAGTGTGACTTGTGTTATAGACAATAAAATTGATACTTTCTAGCAACCTGTTTTCACACCAACATAGGTATCTACTCATGTAGAACAATGTAAAACAAAAATAAAAGCTAGGTAGAGAAATAAAACTAGTGATTAAAATACACAAAGCACGAAGACTTTTGTTTGATTTTAATAGGATGATGGTGGAGGCTAACGGTTTTATAATATGAAAGAATCTTAACAAGCTCTTTGTTAGCTCTATAGGATTAAACCATGCGACATTTTAAGGATATCGAATACGAAACAGAACTTTTTTATATTCAAATGGGGTAATCGACCCTGTAGCCTAGTTGGTAGCGACCCTGCCTGCGACGCGAGGGGTCCCGGGTTCGATTCCCGGCCGGGGCAGATATTTATGTGGCAGATAAATATTTGTACTCGGGTCATGGATGTAATTGTAATGTGTTATATGTGTAGTCCATGCCACCCGCGACACAGGTACGTGGTAACCTACTGCGGGGGTATGAGTGTGTTAGCGTTAATTATTATAATCCAATGATTCATTACTTGATTGTAGTATTTCGTTATTCTAATGTTAAGGTGGGTTACATGCTAATCAATATAATCATGTACATTTATATGTAATAGGAGGTTATAGTCCTAAACGTCCATATCAGCAGAACAGACTGATAAAGGAAAAAGAACATAAATAACACCTGATTACAATACGAATTCAATGAAAGTGAACACCATGATACACAGCTAGTAATAATGATGTACATATACGACGATCTACTTGTAATCAAAAAGCTCGTCTTGAAAATGTGTCATACAAAATAACCATGGAGATTGTAATCAAAAATTAATTTAAATTTTTATTATTTACCTGTTCCCACCTTATATGTGCTGTGATAGGTATGCAAAACATTTTGCAAAGGGAATATCCATGTAATCATAAGGTAAAATCATCACTCGTGAAATTAAAAAGCTGTTAATTTTATAGTAAGCAAAAATAAGATGTAACTAAATATTTACCTGCTTTGCAGCCAAGCAGATAATTTGAGTAATACTTAGCTAATGCAAAAATAAAACTTAAACAATATCCAATTACATTATATCTGGATATGGTCAAGATAAACCCCAGGAAATTATATTTGAAGATGTTAAAAAAGATAATAAAGGTGAACCAAAAAATAATATCATAATTGTATCTCGATTACTAAAAAGTCATCTTTGAGTGGCGGAGCGGCACAAATCTGAGACTCGTTCGTCGAGGAAAGATTTAAAAAGCGTTGAAATAAAAATGAAAGTCCGGACGGCAGACGACACCTGTGGAGATTGTAAGTCTTCCCTGCGGTCGCGATCCGTTCGAAGGGACACCTCAGCGCCTGTAGTGACACTGTCATGTATTGACAACGAAAGTAATAATTGTGAAAGTAAAGAAATGGATTAAAAACTAAAAAATTAAATTCATGAAGGAGAGAGTAATAAATTCGCGAGAGCTCGCGAGCATTGATACTACTAAATAAAATTAAATTTTTGATTCAATTAACATCAGATGGGATCGTAAACAAGCCCTTGTCTTAACTTTTACAGGATATAAAAAATTACAGACATAAATTTTTTGTCTATAAAAATATAGGTATAATTATTTAACAAAAATTGTACAATTCTATATTTTTAATTATTTTTATATCTCATTGAAATGATTTCACACATTTTTATTTTTACAATTTTCACTGCATATTACTTAAAACAAAATATATACTCAGCATGACGAAGTTTGAATGTCCCATACCATTTTTTGTGATAAAAAATTATAAAGACCAATCCATGTACGGTCAGGGCAAGCATCGTGCCTCATCCGCTGGGCGTGACCAAAACGACTCCTGTTACAAAACCTACAAGGATATTCGGTAGCCTGGTCTTAATTAACTACCAGTACACCAGAAAAAATGATGCTTCTCATCTAATTCCCGCCGGGCTCTATTTCGTTATTTTTGAGTGTAACTTTCCAACCACCAAAGGTAAATGAACTTTCTTTGTTTACTCTTAAGTTATTTGTTTTATTTAGTAGCAGCCAATTGAGATTATCACCTAGTAAAAACAACTATACTATAAAAGAAATTTTTAAAAAGTCGCCAACATTTTTTTAATTTATGGCATCTGCAAATTCTTAGAGAATTTGATTACATTTTAGATTTATAGTAATTAGAAAATAGTAATCATACTTAATTCGAAATCGAATTGTTAATCATAATTGGACTTTATATCTAAAAACCTGGAAATTCTGGCGAATTCGATAGTAGTCAGCTTAATCTAGCTAGATACGAATATTTCATGAATTATAATTTTGGGTTTGTGCTAAATATTAGGAAAAGGGATCGATGCACTTCTGTGTTTGATCCCTGTCCTATTTACTAACGTATATAATATGCTCTATATTGTTATGCCAACGGAAATCAGTGCAAGTTTAAGTATGACACAACCACCGTCGCGTTTGAAATGTGTGCCATCATTGTCAACTTAAAGTAACTCTTTGGTAAAATAAATTATGGCCGAATTTCGAGTGCAGAGTGGATCTCTAGTTTTTATTATTACAATAAGCACAATAGTATGACCGATTTCAGTTCGAAACATAAATGCCACGTATCGACTCGTTTGCGATAGGAGTTATGTCGCTATAATCATCTTCTGCCATCTATTATTCGTACATGATTGCAAAACATGTAATAAATTCTATAAATAACCTTTAACTGAACGCAAATCCCAGTTCCACTTCATAATACTCGAGCACGCTGCATGTCTTTTGTAACATGCTGCATCGGTACCTTATTCCTTGCAATTGGATTTACGCAATTTAGTGATTATGCCGGAATAAAACGCATGAAGAGTCCTGTGTTCGAATCTCAGAGAGACTTAAAATTGAACAATGACATTTTAATTTTTCGTTGTGATTCCCGGTCTGGAGAAGTGATTTTTGATTGAGCCTATGATTGTGTCATCATCATCATCATCAAAATTTCTTGAGCGCTTCCGTGCTTCGGACGGCACTTAAAGCCGTCGGTCCAGGTTGTTATCGATAGATAGCAGTCGTTAAGCCGTATCGGAAGGCCTCCAGTCGGCTTGAAAACTTCCGATACTGGGTTGGCCACTAACTCCTCCGCCAATCCGCATTGGAGTGTGCTCTAGGCACTCCTCAAAAATGAGGAGAGTCCCGTGCTCAATAGTGCAGACTGCCACAATTAGTAACAATAACATTTTATTGATTAATTCCATGTTATACGTACCCTACATGATATTTGTAAATCCTACAGTGGATAGTTAAAACTATGGTTCAAGGATAAATAATGGGTATTTTATAACCATATCCATCCTTCATGTGTAATTTATTGGAATCATCAGTTGAGAATAATTTTATCTCTTAAACGTAAAAAATAGATAAACAGTATTCTTACTTAAAGAACCAATGTTGCGCAATATATGTACATAGATAATCAAACCATAAACATTTCAAATTCCTCACGACGAGATTTTAAATATTACGTAACGTTAGCAATTAAGACTAACACACTAAGTATAGTGTCTATATTATACCTCATCGATTCCTATATTGTACACATACTAAACAACAACCTATACAAGGAGGTGTAAAACTTTCACAAGTTATCGTAATCTGAAAAATTTTAAATTATGGTCTTTTACCAAAAAGATGATATAAAAAGTGCTCATATCTTTGTGACTGACTTGGCCTGATTTTGCTCATGAATTTTTGTTGACGGGTCATTGCATATGCATTTATCTCCATCAGAGAACCGCGGACTAAATTAGGTATGCACAAAAACGCGAATGTCCGATCAATATCCGGACCACGAGTGTTCCGTAAAAAAAGATAACTTATCATATTTTTGCATGCACTTAACGACACAAATAAAACATTCTCGACAAAATATGACAGTGCTGTCGTTATATATTTGCTTTCACTGGCGTAAACGAGTTTATATTGCTGATACTGCCACAGGCCACAGGATTTGACCGGCTCCGAATTTAATTAAAATATCAGTGCATTGAACACTGAAAATTAACATATAAATTAGATACTTTTAGTATCTTAAAATTAATTGTCTATGTGTGTAAAATGCAAAATGTATTAATTAGAACTTTTACATAATAATAAACCTGTAATCGATTGATTCTTGCAGATTGAAGAAACATGAGTAAAACTATTAAGGAGGATCTTCAGCAACGCAATGGAACCCAAAGTTTTGAATATTAATTCAAGAACTAATTACAATATTGTCCACTGCACAATATCTAAATTATGCTGATGCTGCTTTCGTCTGGGGTTGACATTGAATAGAACCCAAACTACAATTATGACATGTTCTCATCACGGTACCCCATAATAGTAGGTAAGTATACCTATATCAACGATATTAATAAAATAACGGTTATTTTTTACGGCTACTGACAAGATTAAGCTAATAATGTACTCGTATCTGGAGCAATAAACACCTTTAATTGGCAACACTTCATTTTAATTTGACGGCTACGCTTATCAGATGGCGAATCTTGCAATGTACTCATCGTTTTGTCCCCTGTCATTATGCTATTATAGAAAATGAGTTTTATAAGAGCTTAATGTTACTTACTCATTATGCTATTATGAATTGGCTGAGCAAAACAGTTTTTAATAAAACTATTAATCAGACTTGCTTCGGTTGAGCATTATTTTGAGTGATATTTTATTACATTTATTTCATCTTATTTGTTTCATCCATGTTTCATCTGTAATTATTGGATTTTCGATCAGCAACGCCTGATTCCACTAACATACAATAAACAAACATTAATTTAATATTCGGACAAGCTGTTTCTAAGAACCTACACTCAAAAGTAATGGGTTTAATTCTTTAATATGAAAAATTCTTTATTTGTCTACCATCTGCCATCTGCCACTTTTGGACCATTCCACGCGGTCAACAGCTAATTCTGTATTGATATCAATACCTACCTACTTGATTTATTTACAGACAGACAGCACATGAACACTACCTTTTTATTATGAGTATAGAATAGATTCACACGATAGATAACGACCAACGGCATATTTGTGACAATGTAAGCTTACATAAATCGATAGCGTGGACTACTTAGAATACTGTTTTTCTTATGACAAAAAAATATTTACATATAAAATTCATAGAAATCACGTTCGTTTTATAAGTAGGTATTGACTTACAAAAAGTGTTATAAGATGAGCTTATAATATTATATTTTATTATTACATTGCTAGTCAGTATTCTATTTTATTTTCTTATTATCAGCGTTCAACAATTGTATAGCGATGTAAACATTTTTATAATGTCATGGTAACAGTTTTTGTTTTGTGTACCTTTCAATTGATTTATAACACAATACAATAATACATAAGTTATAAACACAGTAACAATTAAAAAAAATACTAGATGCTAAAATACTACAATCAAAAATATACGGTGTAAACAATAGGCGGTCTTATCCCTAAGAACGATCTCTGAAACGACCAAAGTCCTATAGAAAAATAAGTTATCTATATCTACATGTAAGAAAAATGCAACTGATCGCAGTCTATACATGGCATGTACAATGACATATACGCAAAATTTTCACTGACTTTCACTAGGAGATTGAGGAGATTGTGGAGCAACATACAAGCTACTTTTTATCTCGAAGTTCCCGCGGATCTGGATTCACGCAGGAAACGCTCCTATGTAAGAACGAAGTCGCGGGCAAAAACTAGTAAAAAAATGTGTAATATTTACATAAAACTATTCAAGCAATATTATTACGTCTACATTGATACATAATTAAATCATGCGTTAATGCGTCACCAACAAACGCCACGTGCTTTGCAGCTGATCAGCATATCAATAGAACAACGTCATTTGAATAACGTTCCAGCATATGAATAAGTAAAGAATCATCTGTGGTTCCAGCGTCCAGTTTGCATTTTAAATGTAATCAAATGAATCATAAATTTTATTAGCACTCTCACGTTTCTCTTATTTACCTTTGTTTAGGAAAATACAAGGGAAAACCTAGACACAGTATTCTATGTATTACGTACCTACTGCTAAGTATAAAACAATGTGTTCTGTTTGATATTTATGATCTGCGTGCCTATGAACTGTGTATAAACTGTAATTGATTGATGTATTATTCTGTGTCGGTTACAGATGTGTCTGGCCACAACGTAAGGTTGCATGTTCCTTAGCTGCCTTTATTCAGTTAAAAAAGGAATACCTTCGCTCAGTATTAGACCTTTAATGTATTGAAGTTACTCTAAATATAGGGAACCCTAAAAATTAAAATAATATTTATCGAATCTAAACTCGCTTATTAACTGTCAAAGAGTTAAAACCGTAATATATTTTTGTCAGGCTCATGATAATGAATAAATGAACTTTAATGTAAAACCGCCGTCAATCCAGTATAATGTATCAAAGAGACATGCACCGAGTACCACATTCTTTGCACTTGTCTGAACGCAAAAGTGTAAGGATAAGAGATGTGTTTACTAAAAACTATTCAGATTTTTAGTAAAAAGAAATTTTTTATTCACAATTTAATGAGGTGCAAGGTGTAAACTATTAATTACTAGTTAATTATAATATGTCGTATGGTTTCTAATTATTGTTATGTTTCGTTAGTTTTCGGCTAGTTAATCAAAGACAATTAATTATACCGACTGAATATATATAATTTAGCACAAAACATTATTTATTTTGTCATGGCAAAACTCAAATTTAAAAATTCGGCTTAATCGTCATCTCGCCCGAAAAAAACTCGCACGATCGGGAAACTTAGCACCTTTCAAATTTACCTGATATTTCTGTCGTTAACTCGCCCAACTATAAAAATATGAGGTAAATTTGTATAGTCAACTACAAAAATCCTTTTTTAAACAATATAGTAACACATATACCAACTTATATTCTAACGCTATGACATGAAAATAGACTTTGAAATATATAAAACCGCATTAAAAAAATCGGTCTCCTAATAAAATTTCCTGAAGCCACAATCGCTATTCGTTACAAACTTTTAATAGGACATGTTCCTTAATAAGGATGTCACAAATAACTTTCATGTCCAAGCCCTTGTTAAAGAAGCCATCATTTACTTGTTTTCAATAAAGACAACATATTTTAAATGAATATGAACTTTGCAATGTTTGCATGCCTTCATAAACAATTCGATTACAATGTTAGGTAGGCTTCATAATACTGTCTATACAGGTCTGAATAATTTCTCATATTGGTGTATCCAGCACAATATAATATGTTTCCATGGATAAATTATTTTAATTATGCAGGGGGATTTTAAATGTTTCATTCACGTTTTCATTATTATCTATTTTATTATCAAATATTATATACAAAACTGTACTTGCTATTTTAAAAAATAAAAGAAACCGAGTTCAAGATTTAGGTGTCCTAATTTATGTATTTTGTGTGTTTGCCGTATCTGCAGTTATTCATTTCACAGTGTAATAAAGAACTTTAAGTTATTTTGAACATCGATCAGCATACGTATTAGTAATAATTTAAATGACTAAAAGTTTGTATTTGTGTAATTTTAGCCGCAAATTCCAAAGTCAAAGATTGCATTTTATGTACATGCATAATAAAAAATATTTCTCATTAACACAATTTGACTTGCGTGATCAAATATTGTAAATACCCATCAAGTTATGTTTACAAAGCTCGCGTGTTAAGCTTTTATAAGTTGAATCTTTGCGGATCCCTGTATACCTAACTTTAAGAGGACGAAAATATTTCTGTACCTATAATTTTCTCAAAACCTGCATTATACATATAAATATAATACTTTTAGGCGTTTCCTATTAGGCTAGTTATTATTGAGTGTGAGTAATACTTATAATCTAGTATAATAAATATTATGTAGATAGGTATGTTAAGTTATACCTAATGTATATAATAGAGACGATACGGTACAATATTTTTTGTAAAAGTCAAAGTATTCAGCTTTATGCTCGTTTAAGTTTCAGATACCTGAATAACTGCAAAGTATTCTTTGGCCAGAGTGGTGGACTATGCTATGGCTTTTACCTTCTCATTTTGAGAAGAGACCCGTCCTCAATAGTGGGCCATGATAGGTTGAGATGATGATGATGGTTGTTTGCAACGTTTAACGAGAAGTAAACATTACCGATATCCTTCAGACCTAGGTACATTAAGTTCTAGATTCTAGAGTACCTGTAGGTACGTCGCACTGATTACAGCAAATCGAAAACCATCAAGTAGATAGACAGTGACAGCGGATCTACGTCGTAAACTACGCGATTATCATGTTAGCCAACGGGAACTGCCATTGGATGTACAAACCTAACGGAAAAAATCATGTCTAGGCAATAAAGTATAGGTACATGAACTATTTAATAAGCAAATAATTGAAGCTTTCCGCCAGCGTTTTTACCTCTAAAAAGGGACGTTTATTATTTCCCAAAATCGTTTCTTAGTGTGCGTGTCCCCTTTTTTATATCATTAGAGGGGGAATTTCGAGAACCTCGCTAATTGCTCCTCATCACAACTCAAGGAACAAACAGCATCTTACGTTGAGTTGTTCCGGCTGTAAGTGATAATACATTTCTGTATTTTTTATAAAATTTATGTATCCTACATGCCATCTTGGATAAGAGTAAATATTAGAGCGTGAGATACATTTTTCTTACATAACTTCACGATTTGTTTCATAACACTGAATTGCTTTTATTTTTAACTAGTAAGTGAACACATTTTGCCTCAAGATACATATAAGATATACGTTTCCAAAACCGTTAATATGTTGAGATATAAATTTTTAAATTGTCAAAATTTTCCTTTATATCTGTATCGATTGAAATAAAACAGATTTTTTTCGAATACATCAGAAAAAACCACGTTAAAATTATTGAACCATTTTTAAACTAGCGGGAATAAAAACACAGTCAATTGGTTAAAAATTCTAAAAATCTTTATTAAGGAACCGATTGCGTTAATTTTTTTCAAATACAAACTACCACACAGATAGGTATAAACAGTTATATACATAGGTATAGGTATCTGTATAAACAGATATCGTACGTTTACAGTTTCATTAAATGTAAAGAAACAAAATAACTTTTCATTGGTATGAGTTTCACGCATGTTTTCCGTAGTAACATTAACTATAGGTAGGTACGTAAGAAATGTCAGACAGGGCGTGTCAGTGATAATGGCATGAAGTTGCGCTGGCGCCTGACCAGTTATGACATGGGCAAGCGCATGCGTGTGACGTAGCGTCGAGATGTGATGAAAATGCAAAAACTGGCGCCTTGAGGTATGCGCATAGATTATGTGCAATTACAATGTCAAAACTCCACTGCCGTCGTTGCCTTGTCCCCACGCTACCCAATACATTTCCGTACGGTACGTAATTCGCTATTCGATTCGTACGTATTTTTAACCGAATTTAAAAAAAGGAAGTACAGTAGATATTCAATGATTTCTACGTCATTTGTGTACCGATTATGATTTTTTGTATTCGTAAGCTGGTGCTAGTGAAGTGATTGATCCCTTTTTAATTTGAGCAAGATCTGCGATAATACATATTTACCCACCTCTATGGCGTAGTTAGTAGTACCTCTGACTTTGAAGTGAGGGGTCCCGGGATCAATCGGTGAGAATTTTATTTCCCTTTTTCGTACTAAATTACTTACTTATCTTATGTTTAAAATTTACAAGACTACGCTTACTTACACACAGACTACTCTTTACACGAGATTATAAAACTTTGACACATTAAATAGAGACATAACGTAAACAATCAAACATTAGAACATTTATTATAAGAACGTTTAACAACAATATATCACAAGCAATTCAAATGAAACATTTAAAACAAGAAACAGCCTTAGCAAAAAGTCATCCGACGCGCAATAGTTCGCAAATCGCTTTCAAGATCTGAGTTCCCAGCGCGTTTTAGATGGGATCTGCGAAAATTATTTGTGCGTTGCGCGTGTTAAATTTGTTTTTTCCCGAGATGCGTATCGTGTGATCAAAGAATTGCAAGCTAGAAAACATAGCTGAAGTTGCCAACTCGTTAAAGTTAATGTAAATACAATCATTTACTTTCGTAAACGGCGTTTGCTGTGTTGGGAACGAAAATTGGGAGCGTGTGGTGGAATGGTGTTAGTTTTTCTCTGCCATTTCAGTTTTTATAACGATTTTTTTATACAAAGTTTATTTATCTGATGATTCTTGTCGGGATTTAATCTGATGGTAAGAAATCCAGATTCCCAAAAGAATAATTTACTCGGGCGCCATTTCCTACGAGAAATTGTTCAGCTGGAGAAATAGGCAAAGAAAATCAAACATCCCAACGCAAAACAAACGTGTAATTCGTGTAATATTTCTGCGCTAAAAGAAGTGAAACACAAGTCAGCGAAATAAGCTAGCTTTCAATATTTCACGCAGTACGCACATTCGCACGGGCTTGGTTTCTATAGCTACTCCGCTCGCTTTCGATCTGAAATTCATTATAATTGCATGGTACACAAAGCCAGCTTTCCGCGTGTAAGTTTAAGGTCCATTTGAGATTGACGGCGGGACCTAAAAATGCCCTTAGTAAATTTTGCTGAAAACCTAAATTGTACTGTGAGTACAGGTAATAAGTGTCGTGATGGCGTGGAGTGGCAATTCTATATGCTGGGCAACACAAGTATAGATGTTATTATTCTAAGCTAGTAACATAACGCTACGCGTGCGGAGTCATAAATACGCAGGCGCCAGCGCAACCGCCGGGCGCCCGCGCCATTATCGCGTGACACGCCCTCTCCTTCACTTTCATACTATGTAATAGACAGGTAGACACGTGAACACTAAAATTTATAATTAAAATCCTATAATGCGTTCAACAGTGACTAGTCAAGGTCGAGCTGTACTTAATTTTCTCGTTTGACTACTGTAACTACTGCTTATTTGAAATTTTGCGATGGTAGTTTGTAATAATTTTAAATAAATAAGTACTATCATCAAATTTATTATATTGGCTTGCTTTAAGTGAAAAATGGCAAATTGAGTAACCATGTTTATTTATTCCCTCATAAAAATGTACCTAATGGGTGTATCTTTCTCCCACTGTCGCCCATGACAACGGTGCCCGTCCTATGTAGAACAAGATTTAATTAGGAAAGGCTTCGCGTTTAATTCGGTCACATATGAGTTGCTTCCCTTGGAGATTGTGGAGATGGTCACTCCTAAAAAAGTCTGACCGGCCCCAATTATCTAGTACTACACTCGATATCACAAGAGGTGGTCACTTTGGAGTTATAAAACGAAATATTATAGATGTTCAAGGATAAGGGTCGATTCAGACATATCAGTGAAGTCTCAGTTCCGTCACAGTTCCGGCAATTGTCGGCATTGTCAGTGCAGTGTCAGTACTGACACTGCACTGACAATGCCGAGAATGTATGAAAGATTTGCCGGAACTGTGACGGAGCGGTGACTTCACTGATATGTGTGAATCGTCCCTAATAGAGGACCGCTGAATCCGTTAATCAAAAGCTAACATAAGTTACCGGGAGCGTAAATAAACAAGAGCCTATTAAGCTGTACAACTTCGATAGAGATGAACTCTGTCCTATTTGAATTATTCATGAGATTACTTCTTGTTACTCAATACCCTTAAGTAGAACAAAAACCAAAACAAAATACATAGCTGACGCTAGCAATTCATACGATACTCGCTTCTCAGAATGCAATACGAGTTCACGTATTAATCGTATCAGATGCTTTACCATACTATTCCTGTATAATATTACGAACGCGAAAGTTTGTTTGTTTAATCGTAGTACTTTCAGGTCCAAACAAAAACAGACAAAATTAGTCAATAGCTTGGGAAGTGACATAGAAATTGAAAAAAAATAATATTTATAAACGTCTAGAATAAATAAGTGACCCGAAGCAAAGAGAAGCGAGAGTCACTAGTTAAAAAATTCAAGTTTTGTTCACAGAATAAAAACAAAAAAATTGCAAGACTTCTGTCAAAAGTAACCAATTGTGGCCGAGCTTAGATATGCACTGTACACTGCACATATTAAATCATATCAACTCGGATCCAACTCGCAGAAATTACATCTTTAGTAACGAATTAAGCGCTTACGCTCTCGGCTTAACGCGCGTTTTGTTCGTTTATATCGGAAATCATCCCGTATTTCAACTACTTAGGGGTTGTTTTTTGTAAAAAGTAGCTAGATTAGTACAGTAAAACTTAAAGCAAAAGTAGATAGATTTTCGCATTTATAATATTAATATTTTTCATATTCTCAGCGACTCGGATACCTACAGTTAGGTGGTAAGTATCTAACAACAGTCTTAAGATTCCACATAAGTATTATTATGAGAAAAATAACTTTTTTACAAAAACAAAAACTCATAAATGTGTAAAGAATTTGAAGAAACTAGCTGACGGTTTACGATGCGACGAAACGCGGACTACAATTTAACGATCCGCTATAACGCCGCGCCGTGTTAAATAATTTATTTATGAACTGTAACGCCCCTCGCTTTGAGAAACTTGTGTCGTATCATTCCAAAAAATATGTAGTCGAGACATTTTTTTATTTATTTAATCGGTAGAAATAAACTACATTAGATATTACGTACCCCAAGCTGCCGACAATCGCATCGTCAATGATAACTCACTACTATTTTTCTGAAATATCTTCCATATACTCCTACAGGCATTGATTAGTTACATTACTTACAGTTTTATATTATGTAGGTATACTTGAAACTATGTATAGTTTATGTTGTCGTATCTCTTTTTTCCTTCCCATACTTGTTCGAGTTTAAACAGACCCACAGGTTATCTCCCGAAACCATGGAATATCTATTTGAATACATTACGTACATGTTTTGATATGATAAGTATTAGAAACATTTGATTAGATAAGAAACGCATTCAATTTATTAGCTAAATGGTAAATGCTCTCGCTTCGCTTGGGAAACCTACGCCATAGCCGGTATTCAATACCTACACGTGAAAAAATATGAGGGGGAATGTTCCAAAGTGATGTTTTTCTATGCATATACATAAGAACCGATAAAAATAAAATGAACAACTGTTAAAGTGACAAATAGACAAAAACTTTGCTGTGAATAACTTTCGTTAATTAATGCCCTAATAATAATTATTCTAAAAAATAAAGCGAGTATATAATTGCTGTATAGTGATCCTCAATCGGGATCACATTTTTCGGATCAGACCGGAATAACTCGCTGTCTCTTCATCGACGTCCGTACCTACCTACATAAATTATTCTCTTTATGAAATTGCAAAAAAAAACACTAAATCATTCGTAAAAACAAAACCGAAAATAAGTGATAGCGGAACTACCTAAATACACTTAGAAATAGAGAAAACGTCAAAAACATTGTTATGTCATCTATTTCGTTGATAAACAGCTCCAATATTTACTGCAGGATCTTAAAAAGTAAA
>DWJQ01000120.1:0-18449 GCA_018248915.1 Hesperia meskei straton | reverse complement strand
GGCCACGACATCTGCATAACCAAATTTTGAAGCCAACTCGATTCCGTACGTGTAAGACTCCAAAACAATCTTATAGATAGTTTATAGCCCACAGGGGCTGGTTATAAAGTTAGCAATCCACAAGTAGTAGGTATGCCTTACGAAGATGATACTGAAGACGTCACTGTATTATTTTTACCTACTAGCTGTGAATCAGAGAAATGACGTTGTCGATTGAACAGTTATAATTATAACGAATACAATTTACGAGTATAATTAGTTAATTATATGTTATTAGTTTGTCTTAACCCTTAAGTTGTTGACGTAATTGAAGTCAGATTTACCACCCAAGATTACCTCCTCACTCTCTACTTACCACCGGGTTGAATTGTAGACGAGCATAAACTGAAAGTAGTTTTAAACAAGGGGTAACTTCTATCAACAATACCAATAAGCCAATAACATAGGTACATCGATGGGTTTCAACGTTGGGCTTTCAAACAGAAAGGCCTGGTTTCGAATCTTCTACGCACCTCTGATTTTCAAACATGTAGGTACCTACTTATTAAAACTTAAATACTAATCACTTGTATCGATGAAGCAGGATGTCATTGTGGAAACTAGTGCATCTGAGACTTATGTAAAAGTGGCGGTAATGCACGAAGAAACTTCTAATAGCGCGGTCACTATCAAAGAAGGCATTTTAGTTAGATTTTTTAGAACTTAACTGATGGACGATTACTTTAATTGTTATGACCTAGGCGTCTATCTGCTAAGTATTATTTTAATGGTCGAATATAAATATAGTAAAACATTCGTTTATGATATAAGTCATAGTAATTCATTAGTTTATATTAACCTTCGTATACGTACTTAGCTAATATAAATATATTTTAATCAAACTTTTACGACAAAATAATAATGTGATTAAAACGGTACACAATACTGGAATACCTTTTAGCGTTATTTCAAAAAATTATTATCTCACGACCATTGTAATCTTTATTACAATGATTTAAGAATGGTAATGATTTGATTTTTTTTTGTGGTAAAGTAGCTTGTAGCGTTGTAGCAGTATTTCATATGAGAGAGAAAAGGATGTGTTATTTACATACATAATAATGTTGCATGCCGACGTATTTTACGTTGCGTACACGCATTGTAACACCATTGGCTACAGTTTCGAAAGTAAGTGTAGGTACTGTATTATAATAATGTCTAGTAAATTGAATACGAACTAAGTTTTCTATTTATCTGACGACCCTGTAGCCTAGTTGGTAGCGACCCTGCCTGCTACGCGAGGGGTTCCGGGTTCGATTCCCGGCCGGGGCAGATATTTATGTGGCAGATAAATATTTGTACTCGGGTCATGGGTGTAATTGTGTGTGTTACATGTATGTGTAGTCCATGCCACCCGCGACACAGGTATCTGGTAACCTACTGCGGGGGTGTTAGCGTTTATTCACTTTTTGACATTCTCTTCAGGGCTACGGGGTCGCTTATTTATGGATCTGTAAACTGGGGAAAAACAAAAGTAATCTTTTTGTCAGCTGGTTTTGTTGCAGGCCAAGCTAGCTATGTATAGCTATGAACTATTATTATTGTATCGCAAAGACCTGGAACTCCTAAAAACAATATCTTTATAAGAATTCTCCTTCTAGGTCGGCGCGGCGCGGCGGTGCATTGGAAGTCTTGAATTTGTTGATGTTATGTTGACATTGATGTCGCTTGTGTTCATAGTTGACGTGGCCATTTTCACCTTACCACCAAATCTTCATATTGCCCGTCTCCTTTTCTAGTCCAGAGCAGTTCAGGCTATAAAATAAATGCAGGATCTCGTAAACGCACAGGTTCCTTAGTTGCGCAATGTCTTACGTATTCGTCCCAGTCGGGCTCGCCAGTCCCTAGTCGATAATTATGACGTGTCGAGTTAGTGTTAAACGTGCTCTCTGTGTTATCTATACTCATGTGCCTGTAGGTAACATAATTAGTAATTACATAATACGGGAAGAGAAAACTGTAAGTAGTCTATACCCAGTTTTTTTAATATCGTGTACAAATGTGAGATTTGCTTAAAATTTTACTCGAATAAGTAGTACGAAGTAGATACGAAAAGGTAGGCAAAATTTTAAGAAATCATAATATATGTAAATATGGATGGATTTGTGTTAACGTGAAAAAATCCCTTGACAAAAGCAATTCGAACGAATTCATATGCCATGCGCAACAGACGCTTATATGTGGCGCTAGAGTAGCATCGTCTAATTTTACAGTTTTTTTCTACGATATCCATATTGTAGCCAAATAAAATGATTCAATATCCTAATCGGTCGTGGCAAGAATTGACATATACACGCGGGCGTATTGCGATTACAGCGCGTGTCTGACACGTGCACTTGCTCGAGGTAGATACTTAATACTTGTGAGTACCTAAGTTTGTATCATTTTTTTATGCTTTTATATAAACACAAACTAAGTAATTACGCTGACGTCACCCTGTAGAGCGACGCTGTATCCGAGCATACGCGACGCGTGCGCCTGCGCAACTCGTGAGCGTGTTATGTGAATGCGCTCTAACAGTAGAATTTTGACCACAGAGAGGAAGTCACTATAGCTTATTATCATTTTTCTACAAAGTAACCGCCTCCGCCTAATGTCGATGAAGATAATTCTTTTACAAAGAGCAGCCGTATTCCAAACATTTTTTGCTTACCCTACGCAGTAAAACCTTCATGAATCACACTATCATTTGATAAAAACCACGTGGAAATACGTTTACATTTCCAAAGTATCGCCTTCCTACACTGTGGTATCGCGTTCAGACAAACAGAAGCTTTGTTTAATACTTATCTAGTTCCAACTGGTTCATGATTGATTATGATTTAAATATTGTATTTTTATTAACAGTTATTAAATAACCCCGACGAATAGCGAGGGTCAATCGACCTGAACGTTCGTGCTATTTTAGTTCGCTTACACTCATAGCATAGTCACTTATTTGATGAGGTTGTAGTCAAATATCTGAGTAATTATGTGTACCCTAAACATGATCGATAAGTAGGTATATTGTCAATCTTATAAATCAATAATCCGCATGATTACAGGACCTAACCCTTAAAGATTGAATTTGTGTCTAAGTGTGTTATGAATAATTTAGTTAGATTGCTCGTTGGATCGGGGCACACGATGGGCCCGTGATAGTCACTCCAAGGTTTGGTGATTATGTTATCACGCTCTATATTTAGTGCTTCTACTCCACTAGGATACGTTAAGTCACGGTCAGTTGCATGCATACTTGTGTTACCGCTGTGTACACTCAAACAAACACACACACAAAATATATTGATGCAAATGTTGTTTGTTGTAATGGTTGTATGATAATATGCTAAATTTTAATGACGGTCTAAAATATCAAATTTTAGTTTTCGAACTGGTAAAATTATGTGTAATATCCAATTTTAAGCTTCCTGATTGAGTCGTTTTAGCTAAATTATTATAAATTGGTCTATTAGGATAAAGACGTCCTAAGATTTACATAGCACACAGGTTAAATGAAGTGAGGTACAATTCGTGCACCACCCTCCGATTTCAGTGAATATTCAGTTAATGTTTATAAATCTCTTTATTCTTGATGATGAACAGTATGGAACAGGTTGCCGGTCAGTGACATTTTGAAGACGTCCACCAACTCCTTGTATCTCCCCTCGCTTGTCACAACTCATCTCACCCTTCCCTTCTCTTTCTCAACGTCTTTCACACCTCACTTCATCTTACCATTTCCTGATCCACTATAGTTTTTAGTAGAGATTTCTCCTTTACAATGTGCATGTTGATCTAGTAAAAGTTGTTTATATAAAAGTGCTATTGGATTTAGACAGAGTGGGCTCTCTAAATTTGCCATTGTTATTTTATTAGTTACAAACTGCCTAGTATCTCTATTTTTAGTTAGGTATTATTTTATAATACAACTAGCTTCTGCCCGCGTCTTCCCCCGCATGGAATTCATTTATATCGCGAAACGGGATTTTTCATACAAAATTTCATCCCCTATTTCAAGTCTTTAGTTGTTGATTTTTGAAAAAAAAAGTAGCCTCTATATGTTCATTCCGAATTTCATCCAAATCGGACCGCGGTGGTTTAGCCGTGAAAACGTCACAGACAGACAAGACAGACTTTCGCATGTATAATATTAGTATGGATGATCTTTGTTGATGCTTTGCTTTCCATATTTCAAAACAGATATAAACCTGCCGTTACTCGTCAGTTTTACTTAAATTAGGATCTGTCTACAGTATTTTATTATTATTAACATTGCATATTACAATTGCGTAGTTAAAATAAGCGACAAAGACAGATAGAAATAACTTTATTTTTACCGCAGTGATACATGTTTTATAAACTTTATTGCTGTGTCGTAAAAATATTCTAATTTGCATCAATATAAGCAGAAAATAGTATTAAATCGTATAATAATATTAAAGTTAATAGCACGTCGTAGATAACAGTACACGGGTGGTAAGCGGTAACAAGCAACTAGTCGTTAATGATCTCGCACCGTTAATTAATGACATTGAGCGGTTAGTTTCAAGGCGACGGTCAGTGAACATCTAATCGTAGTCGTTACGTCATGAATTATCATCGCATTTACGAAATTTATTTAAGTGTGTAGTTAATGCAAATAAATTACTTTTAACGTGCTCATGTATCATGGTAACGCATAGTAGGTTCCTTACCTATAGGAGACTAGGAGGCGCCTTCGCTTCGCTTCGGAAGACTTGTTGCTCAGCTACTATTGGACGTAGCTAGATGTTATATAGCCTTTAGCCTTCTTCGATAAATTGAATATCCAACCTAGATCTAGAACAAGATTCAATATGGATAGGGTGGTTAGTCCAGGAAAAAAAATTAAGTTTGCAAATAAGTGTGAGGACTTGTACAGGGACTGTTAGCAATAGTTAGCCTGTTAGTTGTTGTTAATAATATCCATTAAGTAATTGTTAGGAAGACATTCATTCTAATTCTGTCACAGATGTGTCGCTTCCCTCGAAGACTGACTGACTTGGTGTTGTGACTTGTGACTTACCAATATTCCCAGATAAAAAAGTTAATTTCTTTTCACTTCCCATACTCCCATTCCTGGGCTTTGGTCTCCTCCCAATGTGAGTGGTTCAGATCATATTGTGTGGGTACTTAAGATTTTGTATTTTATACCGATATCACGTTCACGGACCAGTCTCTATGTAGAGTTATGTCCGCAATGAGTTTGTAATGATAATAATGATTAATATTATTACTTTTCATTAGACACGTGTGGCTGTTGTCGCTTCGCATTGGGACACTTCCTTATACCTAATTAGTCAAAAATTTAATTTAAATTAATTAAACACCAAGGAGCGAAAGAAAAAAATAGATATTAGTTTGCAGAACACTATGCTAGACAGCAAACACTCTCTTTCTTGTTCAACGTTACTTGTACGGGGACATTGGGCACCCGTTACTTATGTGATCTTACATTTTCATTAATTGTGGTGATAGTAGCAATACACACAACATCCTCAGTCAGACAAGCAGTCAAGAATATTGATAGGGTTCCATTTGGGAGCGGAACCGTGATAGACTATAATCACACTCGTGGACATAAGTCGGTTTTACGTTTCACCACATACCTACTTAACAGATGTTAATTGCGTCGACAATTAAAATAGATACAAGCAGTTACGATTTACGATTGGAATAGTTAAACATTTGACTTGTAAATGGACTTCGGAAGTTTAGCAACAATAAGCTAGCTCGTGTCACTGATATCCTTAGCCTTGTAGCTACAAAAGACCTTCAGTAACAAGGTCTGGAGAACTGGTATTGCATTGAATGCTAGATGCTTCGCCCTGAAGGACTTATATTGTTTATACTAATAATAAAAGTGTAACAGGGTCAAACCTGTACTTTTAATACTGTTTTTTTATTTAAGTCTCTTTTTCGATATAAATACCTACCTAATTACTTTTGATTTTTGGTATACTTTGTTATGGAGAAGTTGTAACTAGGCGAGCAAGAATATATACTTAATTACATTATGTATACGGTTTTCTTGTTCCTTGGCTTGTGCGTATTTGGTTAGGTTAGGATGTAGAGTTTGGAAGCCAGTTTTGTTCTGTCTTCCCTTCTCTTTCGCAACTAAAACAAAAAAAAAAGAAATACAGTGGAATCTCCTCCTTTTTTGGAAATATGCATATAACGTTCAAGACACTGGTTAATTCGTTAAAAATGTCCTAAAACTTGCTTAGTTGATAGACCTTCCGTCACAAGGTCAATGGTGTGACCAAACTGGTACTAGACTTGTATGCTGAATGTTTGGAGGACCTTCTATTGTTTGCGAAGAATAATGTATTGTGATAAATAATGTAAGCGAAACAGCTCTGTTTTATAACAACTGTGACGTGTTTGGCTGGATATTGTTAGACATTAAGTAAATTTGAATACTAGATATAATACTAATTCAAAATATATATATGGTTTTTATAACTCTACAACAGCTCGTAATAAATAAAATATAAAATTTCCTTATTCAAATAGAAATATCCAGAAAAAATTGCGAAAAAATATTGCATTTTTACATTCAACAGAATGTTGACTACTTGTACTGATAAAAAAGTAGGTGAACAAAAGTAGGTGAGTTCTTGTACTAATTAGTAATTACCCGGTTATTTTTACTATGTCTCTTGCATTGAGCGTATTGGGTTAGGTTATGAATGTGTGATTGATTAGATAAATTGAGAATTTTTAATCATTAAATTTTAGTTTGGCAGCCATAGGTTATCGATATACGTTGCACTTGCGATTATTTTAATTGATATGCGTTTCCGTTTATGTAATTGATATTCTTAATATTACGACGTTCAACCGGCGTTTTCTATAATAATATTTAATAATTATATTTAGCTTTATATATCTACTAGCTGACATGGCAGATCTCGTCCTGCAACATAATATTATTTAAATAGCAGTTTCTAAGCGGAATATTAAGATGGAACTGGCATCAATATAGATCTTCAAAAATGTTAGATAATTATGTGTGTGCGAGGAGAAATATTTTTTGTTTCGGCTGTAACCTTGTAGAGTCAGAAAGATTGCGAGGAAAGTTGTGATTGATAGTCTTTTGCCCTAACATCAGTATTATATTTGGAAGTTGAAAACTTTTACTTCTCGAGTTGATAACGGCGGCCATGTAATAAAGGTGCTTGCACCTTTATCGCGTGCTATCAACCTCGGCAGACGCATGGCAAATTCCTATTGTAATATCGGGAAATGATTTATTAATTTATTATCATTATGTTTAAGTCACGAATCGAGTACAAAATCGACTCGATCTTTCTTATGCAAAGTTTAGTATAGAGGAACTCTATTATTTATTCATGATGATGGAATAAATGTGAAAGTAACCTCTGTCTGTCTGCCTCCTTGTAGCAGGAACTTAATCCACTGCATCGATTTAGGTAAAATTTGATCTCGATCATTTTATTTATGTTCTTCATTTATATTTTTTTATTTATCCTGGTAATATTCCCTTCGGATAATTTTAAGGGTATTTTGTCGTTATTAGACCCCCATTGAGTTTAATAAATAAATTCGGCTTATACTAAAACTGGTTTTATTCGATATAAAAAGTTATATACAGTCATGTTTTATATATACCGTATACATTTTACATAAACTAAACACCAGAAAAAATTCCTTTGTGTAACTCTAAGTCTTAAGTTAAGCCTTAAACTAGGAACAACGTTGTTACCGTTATGTCATCAGTAATTTGATTAAACCATATTAAGGGCACCCTTTCGTTAGCTTGCCGAGTTTCTAAGTAGACGCTTGCTTGAATGGCACTTGTCAAGCTCGAGGGGAATCTATACGAGTAGTTGAGAATATGGAATTGCTACCTACTCCCCTCCGAAAAAAAAATTATTACGTGTGCTCCATAATAGTCCATATTTCAATTAAGCTTGTAAGCAAAAATTTTTAAAGACATTTAAAACCCTAGCCATCTACAACGAACCATAATCACAAGGCGGAAAGCTGACACTGAAGCTTACGTTAATAATTTAATTTCCCCAAACATACATAGGTTGTTGTTGCCTTTTTTAATTTTGGGGTTTTGAACATAACTCTCAAGTTCGTGAGGTTAATTAAACTCTACTTGTTTTTATTTCATCTATTTTATTCGGAAAAAAATTGTAAGATATAATTATTTATGTTTTAGTAGGTACACCAAACTACAAATGCGATGCAATATAATATTGATATCCGGGAGTTTTACATTCGCTTTGTAATTGACCTTTTATGTACGTGTGTAAAGATTATGAATTAATACGAATAGGGTAAAACATATATCAAGATTTTTAGTGTTATGTAGCCACAGTTTGGTATTAGAATGATTTTCAGCTTGTGTTTTAACGATTACGTGCCGGGCTTATTCTAAAATACATTTCAACTAGTTTTGTTTACATGTTAATATGTGTTGCAATTGCAAGACCATCACCTGTTCCAATAAACTAGCCTTTGTGAATTCAAACAAATATACACACGAGCATGGTTTTATTTAGAGTTTCGTACCAAGAAAGTGAAATTGGGGTTAGTATTCGTGCTGATGGTTGTTGAACTTTAGTGAGGCGTGGGATTCGATATCCAACGCTAATGGAGTATAGAATGTTTATTCCTACTTTGGGGATGGAAAGGTGTGCAATACGTTATTGTACGTGGGCGCTCGTACAGAAGCGGTCCTGATGATGCCTAAAAAGGTAGAAATATAAAGAGCCCATGTGCGGCCCTTAGCTAGAAAAGTTTACCCTTATGCGGCCCTTGGCCAGTGAAAAGTGACGATCACCGCCCATGAGGGTCACATCATTAGGTTATTACTTCTTCAATATCATCAGCATCACAGCTGTAACATTCCTAAACCTGGCTGCGAAAATTTGACAATAAATAAAGGTCATTGGAGACTATACTGCCTAAGTGTGGACTGGAACACTTTAAATAAATACTTTAGAGGGTAATATGGAGAACTCCCAGGTGTGCAGTTTGTCTAACGATGTTCCTTTCCTTGAAAAAAGTGATAATTCATATTACAAATATATAGGCAAATTATTAAAAAAATTGTGTTCCCCTTGCATGATATGACGACATTAGATTGCGTGATAACGCGTTACATAATAATCGTTTAGTTAATTACGACCCCCAAGGCGCAATGGCTACCTGATCGGATTACCTAGGGTCCTGGATTCGATTCCCAGCTAGGAGAAAATTTGAATGATGATTTTAAATTTCTGTTCTCGGTCTGGGCGTTGTTGTCTTTGTCTTGTCCACGACTCAGGAAATCTTCGTGTGGGGCTATGATTGTGTAACCTTATGACATTATTATTATTTATATTAATTCCGGTCACGCTTCGTTGCAGCGAGCTGTGGCAAAGGTTATCATGGCATCCAACTCTTAAAATTTTCCATTGCAACTTATTATTCAGTTTTGTTTGTTTTATAAATGAAATTTGAAGGTAGCATACCTCCTACTCTAAGCCAGACAAAAAATAATAATAGTTTGTAAGCAGAGAAATAAGTACTGAACTCACCCTACCTGTTACAGATTAAAATGTTTCCCGCGGTGTTTAGAATTAAAAAAAAATACAGACGTGTTTAGTAGGAAGTAGAATTCGTCTGCTCTTTATCTAGGCTGATAAGCGTTGACCCACTAATAAAGGTGGTTGCTCGCGATATCACAGTAGTACAGCCTCGGCTAGACGCCGATCTCCCGGTGTGTTTCGTCTACTGATGTTGTTATTCGTAAATAAACAGTAGGTTAGGTTATCTTGACACTTGTTTGTAGCGATGTTTCCATGTGTGCACGCTTCTGCGACGTGTACGTGCCGTGGAGCGCACACTTACGTTCGATAGCGTCCTCAGGGTCCCAATTCTGCTAATTTTGAACGCTTCAATAGTGTCTCAATTGAATAGTTTGACACATTTGGTATACAGATTGTGTCAATGGTTTCAAAAAACTATTCAATTTTGAATTTGATTCAGGGCCCAGGTTTCTGACGAAAATTTATGTGTGCGTTTTAAACTACATACGTGTATGACGTAGCAAAGCACACATATAAACCTCATTGGTACTTTTTGCATAAAGATAAACTTGTTTAAAAACTCTGCCATTGTGTAATCGGGAATTTGATTATGTATGTGTTTAAATTGCTAATTATAATGTCAATGCCAAATCGAGTCCCTTGACTTTTACGTTTTTACTCGGTTTCTATTGTATTCGAAGGTAGTGACAAGTATTTATAACAAAGCTTTTGTTTTTTAATTATGTTCCGTGTGAATTATTTCATCAGTATTTAAAACAGCAAAGTTGTTTGTTTTAATTAGTCTGATTACTTGTTACTTACCTGTTTATAATATTAAAAAACTCCGTATAAATAAAGAATGTTGAATTAATATTGTTCTGTTTTCGTTCAGTTTCAGAATACATTCCTGGAGGGGAACTGCTAGCTTTAATATATAAATACGAAAAGTTACCAGAGGAGCTTGTGAAGATTTTTGTAGCTGAGATAGCGATAGCCATAGGTATGGTATAACGAATTTTTAAATTGAATAATATGGTCGCACACGCACACGCACATCAGTGCTCTAGCTAGGATGCCCTAGCGTGCATGTGGCACAGAAACTAAAGAAATATCACGATCTCTCATCAGAGAATACATTTATCTATCACATTCACATACATGGGCCTCTCCACCAATCCGCACTGGAGCAGCTCGGTAGTGGGCCATGGGTAATAGCCACAAATGTGCATCTGCCGAACTGAAAAACTGTCAGTCTCTTCAGTCTGGGTAATCAAAAGAAATAAACAAAAGAGTAAAAATAATAAACAAAATAATCAAAAGAAATATACCCCGGTCGAGAATCTAACCCAAAACCAATCTTACTCATATCGTCCATTGAGAAACAATCTCGATAATGGAGAGAAACTAAATCATTCGCTTAGTAACCGTAAGTGTCAAGCGATGGGTTCTTGGTTTAATAATCGATTGGTGTAATAAGTGAATGAAAAATTTTAGTCTCTAGCAATATAAAACACAAGTATACATGAGTCGTCGAGAATATGGAATTGTCACTTCTCGCTAAAAACAACTGTATAACATATGTATACTCACAGTTCAATTTAGCTTGTTTGCAAAATTAACTTAAGGCATTTTAAATTTTCCCTAACTAAAAGTAAAGCTGGCATTTGCGTGTGTTGTCCTTAAAAAGAATTCCGTATCGAATGCGAAAAGATTATAGATTTATATTTTATAGTATAGTAGCGCATTGGAGCACGCTCTAAGCCTCCTCAGTTATGAGGAGAGAACCGTGCTCAAAAGCGAAATCATAGCGATCATTTACATGAAGTTACTTGTCTATTTATTTATGGACTATCTGTTTGTATTAAATATATGGGATTAATCCTGACTTTGGAAACGGAATGGTACTTAATGTTCATACTGATACACAAATATCGCGCTATCAAGATTTCAAGAAGAACAAACTATATATACAAATGGTCCGAGTTAACATTCGAACCGCGGTCCCCAGGCAGTGACATCGCCTGGCGGGAGATCTCCCCTTTTCCTCCACAGAAAGCATAATTTCAGAGATATATTTTTAAAATATCATCGAATATAGGCTAATTATTATAATTACATTTCGAGGAATATAATGACCGGTTTCTAAGTAATTTGTGTATGTTAATTGGAATAATAATAATAATTATTATTATTTATTAATTTAAAACTGTTTTACAATCTTAGTTTGTGAATCCTCTGGCCCTTGAGGAATAATTTATAATGTGTGTGTTTATTTAATATTTATAAAATTAATGTGCACTTTGCTAGCTATAACGTGTCGCCGATAAGCTGCGATCACTTCGTATTAAGTGAAGTGGGACTAATTGATACTTCTTACCTTATATGTGTGGTCTCTCACAAAATTAGTATATACATAGATTAAAGATAAATCTACTTAACGATAATCCTCCAGGAAGTTCGTATGATGTTGTATCCTTTTATGCAAGTAGCACCTCCCTCACTCCCACTGCACTAAAACGCTTCTTGAATCAAAGTCTAGGTACAACAACAGACGATTACGGATTCTGTATTTTGGAGTCTAGTTTATTTTTCTAATAGATTTAGTGTCATACCAAACTGTACTCAAGTATGAAGGAAATTGGAAGGTATTTGACGCAGTTTCTTGTCTTCCCAATTGGTCACGGCGTCAGTTGCTAATTTGCTATCCTCGTAATCCTCGTAATCAAGTGAATGCTTGTTTTCTGTTGGCCCATCTATTAAATGCTAACACAGCTGTGCTGAGTTATAGTTTCGGAGAAGAAATGTTTGTACCTATTCTTTATTTTTTTATTTAGCAGTCACATTTATATTTACAGATTTCCTGCACAACGCCGGCGTCATATACCGGGACTTGAAACCAGAGAACATACTGTTGGACTCGGACCTTCACATTAAACTGATCGACTTTGGTCTGTCCAAGTGGCTGTCAATCGGCGCCCGGACGACCACGCTCTGCGGCACGCTCAAATACATGGGTGAGTTTAGATTGCTTTGACCCAGACATGGGCTAAATGGAATGATGAGTACAGGTTACAAGTACATCGGGAGGCTCAGAAATGTCCCAGTGAGCGACTTTTGAGCAAATGTAGTTGAACTATGGTCCCGTTCGATACGAAATTCGTTTTGATCGCATCCCACACAAATGCCAGCTCTCCGCCCCAGTGATTAAGGTACATTGCAGAATTTAAAATGCTGGAAGTAAATTAGGCTTACAAGCTAAATTGAACTATATAAACCGGTAATAAATTGGTTTTTGCGGGGAGTCGCAATTCTATAGTCTCAGCGACTCAAGTAGGTATAGAGCGTTCTTTGCGAAGGCAATTCCTTGCCTCCAGATGTTATCGTAATCCGTAACCATGATTACATTTTTTCCATCCCTGTTTTTACCAAACACGTAAGTTAGAACGCGCCAACTAAAACGGTCACTTTCCATTTCAGTGTGGGACTTGATTCGTTACGTATTTAAATTGTGAAATGGCTCAGTGCGTCGCTCTGGTCGCTCGTGTTGTACGGGAACGCTCGGAGCGCGCGTAACCGGCCGGGCCTCGGGTGATTATGTCAGTGGACGCGGGAGGTGCGCGCGCGACTTGCCAGTGACGCCGGCAAGATGAACGCACGCAGCATCGCGTTCGAAATGTCCATGGAGGGTAGTCAGGTGGACGAGGTGGTAGCGAGCATATTCCACACGGTCCTCTTCCACCGCTCGAGCGGCAAATTCACGTACAACAACGAGGAGAGCTACTCGATCCGCACCGTCAGCTATGTGGATGTCGACTGCGATTTTATCGACTTCACGTACGTTTGCTGCGAATCGGAGGCGCTCGGACCAATTGCGCGCGGCCGACGGCAACTCCCCCCCACGGGGGACGATCAGTCTCGAGTTCTTTCAGAAACGCAAGGCGAGGTGGCCGTTCCAACCCGAGTGCGTTCCTTGGGAGGTTTGGACCGTATGCTGCGAGCTCAGCGAGTCTCGCACCGAACACGATATGCACAGCAAGCACGAAAGCGTCGTAGAAATGTTGCAGGACAAAATCGTCTTTATCACCGAGATTATTAATAGACACGAGTACGTACCGAAGATGCCAAGCCGCTCGGACGCCGATCTAGTATTCGATACCACGTACGCGGATATCCAACCGTACCTGTTCAAAATAACGTACAACTTAACGGGCGCCCCGCCCACATCGGTCGGGAATACAGTCCGCAAGCTCATACGAGAGACGCTCTCCTTGTGATCCATGCTCGCCCTGGGCTTCCTCTTTCTAATGTGCATGGACGATGTATACAGATCTTATTATTTGATCGGGCTGCTGATATTAAAATTGTGTGATATTGCTTCGTATAAGATGTAATAGATAATAAATAAATGTTTTAGTCATTGACTCCTAGTTTTAAGCCGTCGCCCGTCAGAGATAGTTTGACGACATTCGACCGTTGGTGTTACGTTAACTATATGAATTTTAAAAGTGCAATTATAATTATAACGGGCGATAAAATTGTAAATAAATCTACCCTTTATTATTTTATTGATGACAATTTAATTATATTGAATCTATTTATTTATATTTATATAACAAATTAACACGTTTATCGTTATATTAGTGGATTTGTTGCAATTTAGTTTGTTTCGCTTCGCTCAGTGTACTTATGATAATTTCGAATGTTGTTTATTTATACTAACGTACAATAATATTGTGGATAGTGACTGCGTTTCTCACTAACCGCCGAGACCTGTTTACGCCATACAAATGGTTGCAAGTTTGAGATGTAGTACTGAGATTGAATTTGATTTAAGTAACCACAATTTGATTGTAGATAACTGTTTAACAATATCTTTGTTGTAACGTAAGTGTTAGATAAGTTGTAATAATTTCAGAGCTATGACTCGCAAGGCTGGTTGATGTGTCCACTCATTTTATATGATTTAAGGTTTGTCTCGTCTGTCGCTTGTAATTCTTTAAGTTTCGTAACTTCAATATTTTTAATAATAAAATTATGAACACTTATTGCTGCACATATAGATTTTAAATTAGATTTAACAGATGGTAGTATTTATAATATTTTTTTTAATGTGTACATATTGTTATTGTCATAGACTTTTTTATATCATCAGTGCAAGTCCAGAGTATGTAATTTTGTAGTTAGAGGTGTCGATGACAAAAAAATTGTTCGAGTGTAACTTAGTAGATGTTAAGTCGATGTAATGTTAAAACGTTTTGTTACAATTAATAAAGTAACTGAGCAGTGATGCGCTCAGCGTGATCGTAATTGTATAGTCATTTGACTATTACGTGAGTTTTTTATATTAAAATAAAATTGCTTTGTGATATTGCCTGCGACGATTTGCAAATATTTAATGTAAAATATAGTCTTATTAATTTGACGATTATAGAGCGTAGTATATTATAGAGAAAGTACATAGTAAACAGATATTGAACGACATTTTGGTATATTATATTTGTGTAAATATGTCGTGATAGGTTCTATGTTTTTTTTATTAAACTTTCATCAGTAACATAAGTGTTTGGGATTTCGAGAACTTTATCGATTTAAATTATAATAATTCTTCCGCTGTCAGTGTCTGTATCATAAAGTTAGCCTTCGTCGTAATATTTATACATCGGCCAGATAGTGACGGTATTGTGAGATAGTTGAGTAGGCTTGGTGCATGGAAAGTGTTATAGTTTAAGAATACTCTAGATATAGTGTCAAATTATAATCGTGTATGTTTAATAGTACTAGCTGTGAGCGATTTCCTTCATATTACCTGTGACCTTAGTTCATTATAACATTTGTTCGCCCCGTGGAATCGGTTGCTTTATTTACTGGAGGATCCCACCGAGGGTCGCTACCTACATAGAAGGTCCAACGAACGCTTTAGTTTTTACCGGACGGTAAAATGAGTCCATCCATGATTGAACTTCTAATTATTTACTTTCCTACCTCATTATGTGACTAGCTTTAGTGGTTTTGCATCTCAATTGGAATATAGTTTCCTATTTTGTACCTAAATATTTATCAGAAATACACTTGTCACCAAAGATGAGGCTGTAAAATGCGATTGCAGTTTGGATGTTCAAATTTGTGACAATATCTGACGTATTTTATCGTATCTTAACATATAACGTTGCATTGTTTTTGTAACAATCGCATGCACTTTTCATATCAGTACCTTGTCTTTTGCACACTTATTGTCAAATCTTTATGGAACATAAATTATTGTGGTTTTAAACTTTCTGTAAGTCGTGTAAGTGTTTGAACAGCCTATTGTATTTCATCGCACACGACTCGCAAAGGCCTTATTTGAAATGAGTTAGATATATGCATATTTTAATGTTGTAGCGTGTACGATGAGTTTTGACTGAAGTGTACGAGGAAACGACAAAAATATATGTTGTGATGGTATGAGTTCAAAAATAAACAGAATTCTTAGTCTTGTGATAATTTATATAAATATGTGAATAAAACGATGAAGTATTATGATTGTTTTTATCTCATAACCCTTCATTTAATTTAATTAATAATACAAAATAAATTGAGTACCATTTAGTAATGGGCCGACGTAGTCGTGAATGGTAAAACATAGTAACTCTCGGTAACACATATAACTCACATTATGAATAGAAAAAAATGGAAAATACTTATGAGTTATTATTGAATCCTTCGTTTTCAGTGAATTGCTATTGTAAATTATTCTCGGAGTATGTTAAGCAAAATGTGATTTGCGATTTTAATAAGGATATGTATTGTTATCTCAATTAAAATCATGAAAAATACAATATAACAGTACAATATTCTCTATTAGCTGCATAATACATTAACATTAATATAATATACTGACAAAATAATAAAAGGTATCCTAATGTTCACTGTAAAATTTTCCTAACATGGGGTGTACTTTTCTACTTACCTTAAATAGAGCATCAGAACCCAACTGTCTATCGCTAACTATCAGTACGGAACCTTTGCTTTTCATGGTGTCGACACTGTCGACTTTCGGAAACCCTGAAATTTTGAAGGCAATGATAATAATGTTTTATCATTAAACTTTAATTTATAGTCTGATTAATCACAAAAACTCTTCTGATAACCAGTTTTAGCTGTTTTAGAACCTCTATTTCGACTTAATTTATGGGACTGCTTGTCTAAAATTACTAGACAAGTATAAAGTAGGTAATGTTGGAATCATAATAAGACTGCTTCAATATTTACAGTATACCAAATATTTACAGAGCATTTACATAAAGTAATATTGTTGGTGTTAATTTTAATAGTTCGTATTAGCCTTACGTTAAGCCTATTTTGAAGTGCTCAAGAAAATCTACTCGTGTGCTACACAGCAAGACGGATCCTCCAATGAAAGTAAATATACATTTTTATTTATTACGTGTAATATTATAAACGCAGGATAAGTGTGAAAGGAGGTGTGGCAGTTGCGTGAAGCACATGACGTATGATTGAATATGAATGAGTAGTTTTTGTGTGTGCATTGATCTATTGTGACACAACGCTTTGTATTCTAGAAGGTCATTTTAGGTTCAATGAAAACCTTTTTATAAATAATCGTGGGCACGATAATTTTGTTTGCTAGATTAAAGTCGTTACCAAAATACTTCTCTGGAATTAAATTCAACTCTAAAATACTTATCATATTCCATAAATTACACCAAGCTATTCTGTGTCTAGCTTTATTAAATTTGGACAGCTATTAAATAAGGTTAAATAAGTGTTAAATAAGTTTGTTAAATAAGGTGCAATTAAAGTTCTATTTACAATCAAAATACCTTCAGTTATAAATTAAAGTCTGCAGATACTATCAATGGGTGCTAATTTTACCCAATTTTTTACTGCAGATTTATTCTTAATTCACATAAAAAGCAGAAAGTGAAAAAGACAAAGACCTAATAGAATACAAAGGCGTAATCTAACTAAACAAAGCATGTTCGATTTTTTTTTGTTTCTATTTCTGCTGACCTATTTATTGATTTATTGTTACAGCGCCCGAAGTGCTGAGCCGCGAGCCGTATGGTCACGCCGTCGACTGGTGGTCTCTCGGTGTACTCCTGTGTTACATGCTGACTGGAGAGGTAGGTCTCAAACGAATATCATAATAACGTACATAAGGGTAACAATGTGGAGTAAAAACAGTTTGTGGCGACATCATACACACGTCATTCGATGACGTCATGAAAAGCCTGAATCACGCTGTCGAAGTCCGTATATGTACCTTGTACAAGTTCCGATCGTGAATATTGATAGCTCAGGCGCTTCCTAGGTGTGACGTCACGCTGAGCGAGATCTTCCTTTGCCAAACTGGTGACCCCTAAATAAGTACACATGAGGTCTGAGCACCTTTCAGGGCTCGCAACATACACACACCATGCCTTGCCTCTACGCTTAGAAATCAAGCTTATGTATGACATACTTTTTATGTAAGTAGCTGTCAAATGAGCTACCTTATGGAAGAGGTCATTGTCTTTGTGCGTTAACACAGCAGTCACTGATGCGTTGCCGATAATGAACACTGGGATCTACTTCATTGGCTTTGACGTCGCAACTCAAATACGTACCTAACTTCAGGGTTTATGAAGCCGAGTCATAAATAGAAAAAAGTCGTATAGATCACCGCACTACCCATCGTTGTAGGCTTATTTAGCATAGCCATACTTGAAAGCTTGGAATTACACATTAAATTATAACAAGTAACACCTATGTATTTCCGAGTGATCGTAGCGTATATAGGGTGATCTGTAACTCGACGTATTCCTCTTGGGATGTGGTAATACAACCAATTTCCAACAAAATTAACCATAATGTCCCTAATAC